>PITB01021699.1:0-28611 GCA_004024585.1 Paradoxurus hermaphroditus | reverse complement strand
GCGGTTCCGGCCAGTCGCCGTCCCGACGTGCCACCCCGTGCGCCCTGCGCTCGGGCTCCGTCTCCTGGGGTGCTGCCTGCCCCCCACCCCCGGGCCACCTCCAGGGCTCAGGCCCGTCTCCCTCGTCAGTGTCAGCGGGGCACAGGCTTCCGTTCCTCCCCAGGGGGGAAAGTGGCCACAGGACCGCGCTTCTGGGTCGCGTGCGGATTTGTGCGACCACGTGTCATCCGCCGCCTCTTGGCTTCTGTCTCCGTGTTTACGGGTCCCTCGTCACTTTTTGAAGTGAAAAACATCCCAGTGGACCCTGGGAAGTGTGATGTAATTGCTGCATCACCTTCTTCGTCCTGGGTGCGCACTGAGAACCGGGGGGCCTGACGCCGCCGCCGAGCGCTTTTTAACAGTCCGCCTCCCTGGACGCGGCTTCCGGTTCCGGTCCGCCTCCCAGGGCAGGGTCTCTGTTTCCGGTGCTGCCGAGCATCGTGGGGTTTCCGGTTCCGGTCCGCCTCCCAGGACAGACCTCCGTTTCCGGCCCTGCTGGGCATCGTGTGGTCTCCGTGTGCAGGAATGCTTGAAGTTTCAGGAGACGGGGAGGGAGATGTGTCGTCATCCTCAGGGAAGCTTTTTAAAAGTCCTTTGAGCGCGTCCCGGTTGGCCTGCAGTATGTATCGTGCTCAGCGTTACTTCCTGACGTTTCGAGTGCCCTGCACTTGGGGGCTGATGTTTTGCAGTTTGAGGGCTGAGTGCTGAGTGCCGAGTACACCTTATTGAGAATCATGACGGCTCACGTTTGCCTGATGACGTAAAGGCAGTAAGGGCTGCTTCGGGCGACCTCGATTTCTAGCCGGAGATGATTGGGGCCTGTTACCTCCTGCCTGGAGCCTCAGGCTCAGAGTATCGTCTTCTCACTATGAAAGTAGCGTGTTCCCTGCAGAAAACTGTGAAGTGCAGATGGGTCCTCTGAGATAGAAATAGCTGGTACGTAACCCTCCTGCCCAGAGAGCGTCACCGCGGGTGTTTCCCTGCGTGCCTCTCTTCTTTCTTTAATTTCCGATGTTAGCTGCGTGTGTTTCTATTTTCGCTTTTTAAACGTATGGCAATTGGACGCAAGTTTTCTGTGTAAATATTTTTTCACTTGATCTGTCTGAAAGGTTCCGGCACACCATGCCGTGAACGCTTGCCCACAGCCAGTATTTAACAGCTGGCAAATATCAGTGTGCAAATATCAGTGTGCAAATATTGCGAAATTTCTTACGGCCGTACTCATGAATTTGTGCTCAGGTTTAAAGGTCAGTGCCATTGAAAAGTTTAACATCACAGTCTCTAGGGACATTGTGACATGCACACCAGGTAGAGCCACCCGAGATGCACCCGAATCGGCCACCATGCCAGCAGGACCAGGGGCGGTGGGGGGTGGGGGGGTCCTGGGCAGCCGCTACTGACCCTCGCGAGGGAAGGTGGATCCGCTGGCGTAAACAGTCCAGCAAGCTTGGGGACGGAGTCTGTCCTCATTCGGGTACCTGGCCCTCCGCGGGTCCAGGGCGAGGGGAGCGTGAGCTTGGTGTAGTGACGCACCCCTGCGAAAGGTAGGGAGAGGAGGCTGGACGCGGGACTGGCGGGTGTATGAGAGGCGTGTTCACAGGCGAGATTTTTTTTATCGAGTGGAGGAGCGAGGTAGCCTGGAGGGGCCAGCAGTGTCCTCACGTGGCAAAGTCGTGTGACATACAGAAAATCAAAGGGTTAACCGACTAGTGGTCAAATTGGTTCCGTCTTTCACTCGTCTGCGCACTTTGATCATCCTGAGTAACACCACGCTGCCGGTCGGTAGAAGTCCTCCCTGGACAGAGACCGACGCTCACTTCCCTGCTGCCCCGGGGGCAGGAACTGCGGGTCTAAGGGCACAAGCGCTTTTAAAGGACCAGAACGTGGTGTTGAGTCAGCTTCCGGAAGCACGGTGCAGCCCGTCGCCCCCGCGCCCGCCGTGTGTATTGCTGTGTTGTCCACCAGCACGGGGCCCGCCTCGGTTTAAACGGCCCTCACCTTCCCTGCCACTGTCCCTTGTCCTCCTCCGTGCCACAGCCACACTGCACGTGGCCGATGAGGTGTGAGGTTCCTTTATAAGCCGACGGCATGGACTCTCCCTCCGGTTCTCGTGGGGACACTTGGGACCTTTGCCACAGCTGCCTTGAGGCACGCTGTGCTCCCCGGCCGTCTGGTCTTATCGAAGTCAGTCTTTAAAGAGAAGGAGATGGAGGAGTTGATAAAAAAGTTGTCACGTTTTTACCAAGCGAAGATATTCTTAAAATATTCAGAAGTTTTATATTTCATAGTCTTTGCAAGTTTATAAAAGAAAGGGCATTTGGGGCGCCCGGGGCGCTCAGTCGGTTGAGCATCCGACTTCGGCTCAGGTCATGATCTCAGGGTTCATGAGTTCGAGCCCCAGGTCAGGCTCTGTACTGTCAGAGCCTGTTTCGGATCCTCTGCCCCCCGCCCCTTGTCCCTTCCTCCACTCTTGTGCACTCTCTAAGTAAGTAAATAAATAAACTTTAAAAACGCATTTAACAACAAAAAGTAGACAGGATGTTATGATAAAATAAAGGCTAGTCCTTTAAATTGAGTATATGGAATTTCAAGAAAAACTTGCTACGTTTTCTTGTTTTCCGATTCCCTAGTCACCGTGGGGTTGCATCCGGAATGCCACTGGGGGAACCAGGCGGTTTTGAATTGAGACGAAATCCACAGGTCATAAAATCAGCCGTTTAAAGTGTGCGATTCAGTGGCATTTAAGTCATGCAACCACCACCTCTCTCTGGTCTCAAAACATTCTCGTCCCCCAGAGGAGACCCCACACCCACTAAGGAGCCACGCCCTAGGGGCCTCCCCTCAGCCTTTGGCGACCACTGATGCATTTTTCAGGCCGTCCGGATTCACCCGTTGTGACATTTCACGTGGATGGGCTCCCACCGCGTGGTACCTGTCGCGTCTCGCTCCTCGCACTTGGTGCGCCCCAGTCGGCACGATTACACCTTCCAGCGTAAAGCCTTTTCCTCATTTCTCTTCTACTTCGGCTCCTCCTTCCTCCTTCCATCCCCAAAATGGACAGATTCGGTGTTTGTCCTAGAGGTTCTGATTTGCTGCTGACACTTTATCATTAGACGGTGGTCACCGTCGGGCCTCTGTCTAGAGACTTTTGTCCGTCTGTCGGGTGGGTCTCTCCGTGTGGCTATACGGCCAGCACTTCACACAGCACACCTGACGCTGAGCTTCAAGGAGCCCTTCCCGGACCCCCTCCGTCTGGGCTGAACCCCCTCCTTGAGCCCCCGGACACACAGCACAGATCTCCACCTGCTATTTTGCTACCCAGGGCCTTCTCGTAGCCCGCTCGCCGCTTCCTGTTTTCCAGGAAACCATAAACATCTGAGTGCAGGCCGCGCCTGGTTGGGTGCCCGGCCCGGAGCGGCCACCCAGTGGACGCTCCGTGCGCGCGTGAGGACCGGCCCCCGGTCGGCCTGTGTAACGTGTGGCCTGACGTGAGAGCGTTGCCTGACGTGGCCGTGGCTCTCCCGTTTCAGGAGCACGTGGACAGCGCCCGCGGCTCCGTGCACTCCCTGGACGCCGACCTGCTCTTGCCGGCCGGAGACCCGTTCGGCAAGCCGGACGGTGACGTGTTTAAAGACGGACTCAGGAGAGCGCAGTCCACGGACAGCCTGGGGCCCTCGGGCTCGCTGCAGTGCAAAGCCTTGGGCTACAACTACAAGGCGAAGTCGGCCGGCAACCTGGACGAGTCGGATTTCGGGCCGCTGGTGGGAGCGGACTCGGTGTCCGAGAACTTCGACACCGCTTCCCTCGGGTCGCTGCAGATGCCGAGCGGGTTTATGCTAACCAAAGACCAGGAAAGAGCGATCAAGGCCATGACGCCAGAGCAAGAAGAGACCGCGTCCCTCCTCTCCAGTGTCACCCAGGGTGTGGAGAGCGCGTACGTGTCCCCCAGCGGCTACCGCTTGGTCAGCGAGACGGAGTGGAATCTGCTGCAGAAGGAGGTGAGCCGCGCCCCCACTTCCGCCCTCCTGCCCGCCCGAGGGCTGCCGGGGTTCGCTGCTCACCCAGACGCCCGGGGGCCGCTGCGCGCACGCGACCTTGGGCCGCTGCGCTGCGCTCCTGCCGCTCCCGGTGACTGGGGGGGAGCCGGGGGGGGGGCCGGGGAGGGGGCTGACTGGCCAGTCACACGGAGCGTGACCCCCTCCGCCCAGTGTCCCGCCTGAAGATGGGGCGCGGCCCAGTTTACGCTGGCGCAGCCCGGATTTGGTTCGCTTGGCGGACTCCTCGTCCTCTCCCTTGACCTCTGGAGCGCACATGCTGTCAGCGGTCGGTGCCGCGAGTGAGCTTGAGGAGGGGGTGGAAAGTCCAGGAGAGCTTAAGTTTCCTCCTGAGAGTATTCGCGAACTTAGACGTCCGGTTGGGAGATGGAACTGTCCGAGCGCGTTCGCACGCAGCCTCGCAGTGACGGAGCCGTCCCTCACCCGACTGGCCGCTCGAGGCTCAGGTAGCGATGACCTTGTCCCCAGCCTGAGGGTGAGGGTTGGTCTCAGGCCACGAGAACCACTCAGGTTTCTCCTCCGAGTAGGGAGCTGGGGGTCGGGGCCAGGCGCTCTGACTTCTAGTGCTTTCTTTCCCCGGGGCCACGTCTCTTTAATCGGCCCTTGATCCATGAGTGGGACCGCTGGTTGAGCCTGACAGGAACCGTCCCCTCGTCTCGTGTGGAACACTCCTGAGAGAGGGCGCTCCGGGGGTGGTTCGAGGCGGAGCTGCCCGGGCGGGGTGGGTGGGGGAGTGAGGGGGCGCTGGTTCCTCCCCGCCCCGGCACCGACTCGGACTGTGCGCGGCCCGGCCTGGCGCCTCTTGCCTTGGCGTTTGCGTCAGACGCGGGGCTTTGTGGCCCTCGGCCGCGCGGTTCCAAGCCGGCCCGTGTTGTCCAGTCACACTCATCCTGGGGAGTCTGACGCGGTACCGTAGCTTCTTGCCGGAAGTCTCTGCAGAAGTCACGTCCCCGTGCTGTTCTCCGGGTCACACGGGTCGGGCCGTCCACGTGTTCACGCATGCGACATAGCAGCACCTCGCTCTGCCTCATGAGACGTCGTTCTGGTGCCTTCAGGTACATAACGCTGGAAACAAACTCGGTAGGCGCTGTGACATGTGTTCCAATTACGAGAAACAGCTTCAAGGGATTCAGATCCAGGAGGCCGAGACGCGAGACCAGGTGAGTGTGTTCGGCCGGCGGCGAGCTGTCGTCTTCGCTGGAGGCGCAGAGGTGAGCGCCTTCCCCCTCCCGCTCGCTCTGGAAGTGCGCCCGCATCCCGCGTGCAGTAGCCCGGGGTGGGCAGCGTCCCGTTTCCGGTGGGAGCACACTGGGGCCCAGCTGGCCCGGCGCCACCGGGGGGCTCGGCCGGCAGCAGCAGGGGTGCCGCGGTACACGCCCGCCGTGGTCATGCCAGGACCGTGCACACTGGCGCGAGTCCTGATGTGGCGGGAGGGGGAGGGGAGGTTCAGTTGCTTCTAACTGCTCGTTCCGAACCGGGTAAGGTTGGTGTGTGGGGTCGCAGAAGTTAGGATTTGGTCGATCTGGTAGGCAGAGGTGGACGCGCGTCTGTCCCAGTAGAGCGTCTGATCACCACTCGTCAGCAGCACTCAGGGAACGTAGGACTCCCGGACCGCAGGCTTGCCGGCGTCCCTAGGAGAGGAAGATGGATTCTTCCAGGCCCCCCCCCCCCGCAGGCCCCCCAACCCCTCCCCCCCCCCGCAGCCCCCCCCACGGCCCCCTCAGTAGGCGGCGTGCCGACGCTTTGTCTGTGCCGTTGCCTTGCCGGTCCTGGGTGCGCGGGTCACGGTGGGCACCGCGGGAGGGAGGACCCCCCGGGCGGGGCGGTTGGGGGCAGGGCGAGGAGGGAGCAGGACGCTGTGAAAGGAAGGCCGGGATGAGGCCGGGAGGGACAGGGTAGGGGTGGAAGGGATTCGAATTGTGCCCTGAAGAGTTTGGAAATGCTAAGCAGGGAAATAACGTGCCTTGACTTTTATTTCAGACTCCGTAGTGTCAGTGCCGCTGGCGGACGGGGGGGCGGGGCCGGGGGCGAGGGGGCGGGGCCTGGCCTCGGGGACCCAGGACGGAGACGGACTACGTGCAGAGGGGCTTGTCAGCCTGCCGTCGTCACACGCGGTCATTCATTCTGAACTGAAAAGCCCACGCTGTTTCTCAGGAAGAAAAAAGATGAGATTTTTAAAATTCTCTGGAGTTCTGGCTTTTATTTATTTATTTATTTTTTTTTTTACGTTGCCGAAAGAATTCCAGTACTTTCGTCTAATTGGCATTCAAATTGCACAGGTGAAGAAACTGCAGGTGATGCTGAGGCAAGCCAATGACCAGCTGGAGAAGACGATGAGGGACCGGCAGGAGCTGGAGGAGTCGCTAAAGCGGAGTGCGGAGGACACCAGCCAGCAGGTGCACGGGCTCGCCGCAGAACACGCGTGCGCGTCCTCCTCGCCCTCCGGGCCTGGCGGCTCTTCCCCGACAGTGATGATTCGTCACTGATCTTTTCCTGTTGCCGATTTACAGGTTTCTTAAAATATACGTATATACACTCCTTAAAATAGTTCTTAAAATATGTATTCGTATATACATATATATAATCTCACACGCATATATATGTACACATATATGTATATACACATACATGTATGCACATACGTATACGTGTTCATACGTGTGCATGTCATCTTTGGCAACAGGTGGGTGACAAATGTCATCAGGCTCGGGTTCACCCTTCCCGTCTGATTTTTAGTTTTTTCTGCTGCACAGAACACCTTCCCGACAGGAATGGTCCTAGTTACGCTGACTGCTGAAACACACACAAATAGAAAACACTCAAACATGCACACATCTAGCCAGCATACCAGATCTAACGTCCGTGTGAGCCCTGCTAAGGTCGCGTAAGGGAACCCGAGCCAGGTTCCCGGGCCCCCCTCCCCCTCCCCCTCCCCAGAGGTGACAACCGCTGTCCTAACTTCAGATGCCATCGGATTGGTGGTGTCTGTTTAACAGGGGGGTCGGGTGGTGCGCGTGCCCGTACCTGCCCCTGCACGCGCGTATCCTGAGAGTCCGACCCGGTGCCTGTGGCCGCGCTTCGTTCACTCTCCCCGTGCCCTTGGGCAGATGCGTCAGTCTGTCCGTCCTGATGAGCGCCGGGCAGTTTCCGGCTCTGGGGAATTAGGGGATAATTGTTCTCTGAAACGTCAGCGCCGGGCTTGTGGCGCGTGCTCCTGCCCTGTAGGCGCCAGGAGCGGATGGCCTGGCCCGGGTTCAGAACGTGTGCAGCGCCAGCAGGTGACGACGCCAGCTCTCCACAGCCTGCAGCAGCGAGCAGGGCCGTTCCTGGGGCCCAGGGACTTCGTTCTGTTATATTAATTGTAGCCATGGGGGGGCGGGGCGCTGGGGCTTAGTCTGTATTCCTCTGATGACCGCTGTGGCTACTTAGCGTTTTACTGGTGTTTCTCGTGCTCGTCGGCCACGGGGGCGCCAGTGGGAGTGTGAGTGTGAGTGTGTGATTCCTTCTCAAGCCTTATGCAGATTTTTCTATTAGGTTATCTAGTTTTTGTTTTATTTATTTTCGGTTATTTTTCTGATTTGTTAGATGCCCTTTACATAACCTTATTGGAGGCTTTTGGTGACGTGTGGGGCAAACGTCTTGTCGTCAGTACTTTATGTTTTCATTATTTTAATGGTATCTTTTTGAACAGAAGTTCTTTCATGTAATCAAATTTATTGATCTTTTTTTTTTTTTTTAAGTTTATTTTGAGAGAGACAGAGCACAAATAGGGGAGGGGCAGAGAGAGAGGGACAGAGAAGCCCAAGCAGGCTCTGCACTGTCAGCGCAGAGCCCGATACGGGGCTCAGACCCACGAACCCTGAGATCTTGACCTGAGCCGAAATAGATCAAGAGTCGGACACTTAACCGACTGAGCCACGCAGACGCCCCTGTTGATCTTTTCTTTATGATTGTTGATGTCTGCTCTGTTTTGTTTTGTTTTTAAAGAATGTCTTTTTGCTCTGGGATTAGAAAGATCTTTTCATACATATTCAGTATATAGTCACATTTATATTTGAAAATCCACGTAGAACTTTTATGTCTAAGCTATTGATAAGGTTTGAGTGTTTCACGTGGACAGCCAGGTCCTGTACACTTAGGGAGAAGATCCCTTTTTTCCTGCTGCTCTGCAAGGCCACCTTTGTCATTCGTCAAGTGAATGCGTGTGGGGGGTCCGGGTCAGGGCTCTGTTCTCTTCAATGGTGCCTGATGCTATGCTGAAATGTATAGTAAAGTTTTCATTTGCTGTTTTAATAGTTTTTATTTCCCTGCTGAGAACTGTGTTTTCATTCATTTCAAGGCGTTTGCTTTTTCCTCGTGCGGCAGTTACAAGGCCCGCGTCCCGGCCTTCGATGACTCCCCTGCGCCGTCCTGGGGTTGGCGTGTGTGCGGTTCCTTCTCCCTCGAGAACGGGTCACGTTTTTCTGATTCTGCCGATGTCAGGTGCTTCTGGATCGTGTCCTGGGGACCGTGGGCACTGCGCCGTGCGACTCCGGTTTCTACGCCTCGGGTGGGCGTGTGGCCTCCTTTCTCTGGAGCGGATCTAGGAACGACATTACAGGGAAATTATTTTTCGCTGTCCTAGCCACTTTTCCATTGGCCGCGTTGCTTTGGCGGATGGTGTGTATGAGACCCTCACGTTTATCTACGCGGCTTTCTAAGCTCTTCTCTGTTTTCCATCTCTTCTGTCTCTATTTTCTTCAGATCTTACAGCTCACTCATCTTCTCTTCCTGGTGAGAGGCAGGGGACTAGTGTGCTGACAGTCTGGGGCCACCCGAATCAGGTCAGAGAGACGGGGAATGATGAACTTGTGAAGGTTGGGGTATTTTAAATTCTTCCCGTACCCTTTGAGGACCCAATCCAGATTGCAGGGTGTTTCCCAGGGTCTCTCTGCGTCAAGGGTTCTGGATTCTGCTCTAATGTCACTTTATCGTGGGGCACTCAGCTTCTCAGTGTCCCCTCTGTCTCTTGGGACTGGCACATGCTTCTGGAGAGGGCCGTCCGGGTGCTGGGCCGCTCCGCCTCCCTGGTGTCCGGACTCTGGTCCTCGGCTCTGTGGCCCCTTTTTCCCGGGTTCTCTCGTGCTTTCCGGTAGATGCCTGACGTGGTTTCGTCTGGTTGTCTTTTTTTTTTTTTAATTTTTTAATCTTTATTTATTTTTGAGACACAGAGAGACAGAGCATGAGTGGGGGAGGGGCAGAGAGAGAGGGAGACACAGAATGTGAAGCAGGCTCCAGGCTCTGAGCTGTCAGCACAGAGTCCGACTCGGGGCTTGAACTCACAGACCGAGAGATCATGACCTGAGCTGAAGTCGGACACTCAACCGACTGAGCCACCCAGGCGCCCCACGTCTGGTTGTCTTAATTCTCGATAGGAAGTTTGGTTCACGTGACCCAGTCTGCCGCGATTGGCAGCAGAATTTTGGCAAGAATAGGTTTTTAAACATCTAAACAGGGACGCCTGGGTGGGTCAGTTGGTTTCGTATTTGACTCTTGATTTCAGTTCAAGTCATGATCTCACAGTTTGTGGGATCCAGCCCCACACTGGGCTCTGAACCGACTTTGTGGAGCCTGTTTGGGATTCTCTTGCTCGTCTTTCTGCCCCTCCCTTGCTCTGTCTCAAAATAAATCAATAAATTTTTTTTAAAAGTCTAAACAAATTTATTTTGATTTATCGTTGTTCTGTATGTGTCACCAACTTTCACGTGAACCCTCTCAGGGAGTTTAGGGCACCTGGGGGGCTCAATCGGTTAAGCATCTGACTTTGGCTCAGATCATAATCTTGTAGTTCAAGCCCCATGTCGGGCTCTGTGCTGACAGCTCGGAGCCCGGAACCTGCTTCGGATTCTGTGTCTCCTCTCTCTGCCCCTCCCCTGCTCACGCTATCTGTCTCAGTCTCTCAAAAATGAAATCGTTAAAAAAATTAAAAAAAAAAATAAACATTAGAGGTTAAAGTTCGGTGACATGAATCATGTATTTCTCACTTAAGTAGATCGTCTTGGAAGGTTGAAGCTGGTTCAGAGAAGAGTCATTTACGCTTTACACTGTGCTTTTCGTGCACGGACAGAGTTTCTAAATTTTTATCGATTTTATTTTTTTAAGCTCCTTTAAGGGTACTCGAAGTAGGCAGCATGTATTAACATCTGTGTCTGGAGGTCGCGTCGTGCCGTCTGTCCACGTACGGCGGTGTGCGGCCCGGAGGCTGTCGGTGCCCCCGCGTGACGGGAAGGTCTGAGGTGTCACACCTCTGGTGGATGAGCGATGAGCGGGTTATGGGAGCCGAATAAAGCCTCAGTTCCGGGCGGCAAGTGAGCGGGGCCGGGACGGTTCGTTCAGAGTAACCGGCTTCCTAACTGTGTTTCCTGTGCGTGCGGCTTCTCCTTTCAGATCTCCGCGCTGGCCCAGAGAGCCCAGGCGTCCGAGCTCCTGCTCGGAGACTTGCAGCAAGGCTTTTCCCAGGCGAGAAGGGACGCGCAGGAGCAGCTGGTGAGTGAGCAGTGCGGCGAGCGCCCCTGTGTGCGACACGCTCCTTTCGGTCCTCCCTCGAGATCCTCCTTGCTGCGACTTCATCCTCCCGGCCGAGCGGTGCCGCTGCCCACTGTCCAGGGCCGAAGCGACCCCCGTAACAGCCGAGGTCGTGTGCCGCCTTCCACAGACCTGCCTCCGTGACCAAAGGGCAGTCTCACCTTTAACTTGCTTTTACTTTTCTGCTCTGGGAAACCTCAACAGAACGAACTTCAGACCAACCTGTGACCGTGGGATCCGCGTACCAGCTGGAGCGGGGAACTCTCCCAGAGCCTAGCAGGCGGAGCTTTGAACGGTCCTGTGCTTTTTCTCCTCCGCTCCTTTATTTAAAGCAGCCTCATTCAGTTCACAGGCGTCCTGACGGCACGAGCACCGTAACTGCTGTGCTGTGCTGCGGGGAAGCTTCCAGAAGGCCGTCTGTCCTGAGAGGGGTGGGGGCAGAGAGCTTCTCGAAGAAGGGCTGGCTGGGACGCCTGCAGAGTGGCCCGCTCCCTCCCCGCTCCCCAGACTGCTTCCGTCTGCTGCACTCGTCCTTTGTCTCCGAGTCTCTGAGTCGGAGCCCGCATCTGAGGACCCTTGTCGGTTATGGCAGGGCCGGGGCTGCGGGGATGGTCCCGCGGAGCCGCCTCCCGCCAGGCATTACCAGGGCTGACGGGGCAAGGGGCGCCTCCGGCCGTACGGAAATGGTGGGTTTCTGATCGGCGCCGGCCGGTATCTGAATGGCTTTTGAGTCGATCCCCAGATTCCAGCCCTGGTCTTGAGGGGCGTGTCCTTCTAATCACTGACGAGGGCGTTTGAGATCTTTTCAGTGATCAGAGAATTCGAGATCATAGTTGTCGGCCTTGACATCACTGGGGATGGTGACAAGTGTCCTCCCGCGTAGCCTCCGTGCTCGCCTCTGTCCTCCCTCAGCTCTTCCCGGCTCGTCCTTTAAGCCCCGCTGCCTTCACACCCACTTTCCAGTGGATCCCACTTGAAGCGAGTGTGTTGTCGGTGACACTGGGGCAGCGTTCCAGGTGAGGTTCAGGTCCCGGGAGCTATTTTCTGGAGGTCACCTTCGAAGGTTCTAGTACTGAGAACCAGAAACTCCATTTCTTGTGCGCCTTCTGAGAAGGGCAGCCATGGCAGTGGTTGGGATTCCCCCCAGCATCGTGAAAGATCGCAAACTCGAGAGGTTTGTGGAGTGAACGCTCCTAAGGCCTTCGGTTCAACCGACCAGTCGTTAGTGAGTTTTTTTGCACATTTTCACGCGTGTGGCAGCGGCGCGTCAGTCTCTTACATCCACGCACACGCCTGCGTTCCCCGAGCCGCCGGGCGTGGGCTGCGGCATCGCGGCGCTGCCGGATGCGTCCGCACTTCTTCTCAGCACGCAGAGGTACGACCGTTGTCCCCGGAGTCTGTGCTGGTTTTCAGTGGTGGTTCCAGTTTCTCACTTTGACTTTTCGGCGGAGGAAGCGGTCCAGGGCGTCGGTCAGCTCGCTCATCCCGAGCAGTCAGCACTCGGTTTTGTCGTTGGGGTTTTTTTTTTTTTTTTTTTTTTGGCTCTAATGGTTATTAACGCTCTCGAAGGGTCCAGACCGGCCGCCTGGGAGAGTCGTGTGTCTGTTTCCGTGTGACTGGATTCCGGTTAGATTCTGGGCAGGAACAGCCCGGAGATGAACTGATGCAGCGGGAGGTCAGGCAGCGAGGCGCATGTCAGGACGGGTGTCGCGTTACTGGTGACGTGAAGGCGACGACTTGGTCAGCGTGGGGACAGAAGCGTTTCAGAAGAACCGTTAACATTGCCACCAACAGCCAAACTATTAAGTGAAATTCAGTGTTTCTCCGTGGTCCTTTCTGCTCCGAGGCTGTGTCCCAGCTACGGGTTTGCAGTCTCCGCACCGTGTGGGAAAGTTCCCTGATTTTTTCTTCGTGGTTAGCAGTCGGCCGCGTGGTTAGCTCCATTGGTCTCTGTATTCCATTCTTTGATTTTTTTCTTGAACACCCAGGCAGCTCACAAGGCAGGACTACCCAAGCGTGTAAATACTCACGATTTCTTCTGTTCCCTAATCTTTCCCCCCATTCCTACCTCCCTCTGTATAGCGTTCTTTTAACTTACTTTTGGCTTATCCTTTTGTTTTGTTTTTTTTTTTTTACAAAAGTAAGCAAAATATATGCATTTGATTCTTTGCTTTCTTTCAAATCCCAGCAACAGTAGGTCGCTGATATTTTGTTGTAAATGAGCTGAAAGTCAGCCTGGAGCAGAACCGATTCTGGTCTGAGGTCAGAGCCAATAAAACCCGCCAGGTCGGGCGAGACCTTGCCTGCCCGCCAGTCACCTATTTTTCCTTCGGGATGCCACGACCACCCTCTCTGGGCGGTGGCCTCGTGCGCCCTGCTCTCCGTCCCCCCGTCCTTGCACCCCCGCTGCTCCCCGTCTCTGTGGGGGGCCCCCAGCTGGGCACGGTCAGGGTGGGATCCCCGAGCCCTCCCGCTGCACTGGGGGCCTCTCCGGGGCACAGTCTGCTGTTTATACGCCGATTTAAGTTAAATGCCTTAGTATTAAAAATGAGCAGAAACCAAGTACTTTCGTAGGATTTTATCATATACTCCAATGGAGTGACCCGTACGTTGATACAGGTGCTCGTTAAATACCCAAAACGGCACTGCGGTCAGCCCGTGGAGTAGCTGCCTGGCGCCTCGTCCTTCCCGCGCGTAGAGCCCCCCCCGCCCCCCCACCCCAGGCGGGGACCCCCGTCCTTCCCCGGGCAGGGATGTGGGCAGGTGGTTCGCTGCTTCCCGCCGCTGGGGGAGACGGTGGACAAGGGGCTCAGATGCTCCCTTTGTCGCCCGTGTCCCGGGCCCTGTGTGTTTACGGCAGGCCGGCGTCTCCCGGGGCCCGGCTCCGCACCCTCCGCCGCCGGCCCTCGCGTGGCCTGACGCCGTCGGTCTCCGCCGCGGCCGGGAGGGCACGGGGGTGACCTCACCTGCTTCTGTGGCAGGCGGTGCTGACGCGGTCCCGGGAGCAGGTCTCCGAAGAGCTGCTGAGGCTGCAGAAGGACAACGACAGCCTGCAGGGGAAGCACAGCCTGCACGCGGCCTTGCAGCAGGCCGAGGACTTCATTCTCCCGGACTCCGTGGAGGTCAGTCCCCGCCTGGGGCCCCGCGCGCGCGCAGACCACTTTTCAATGGCTTCCCGTGCTTCCTGACTTTGTGTTTTATTTAGTTTTTTAATATTTTACTTTTAAGTTACCTCTACACCCAACGCTCAAACCCACAACCCCGGGATCAAGAGTCACAGGCTACACCGACCGAGCCGGCCGGGCACCCGTGGTGGGGTGGGTGGCTCAGTCGATTGAGCGTCCAACTTGGCCCAAGTCTTGATCTTGTGGTTTGTGAGTTCGAGCCCCCACATCGGGCTCTCTGCTGCCAGCTCACAGCCTGGAGCCTGCTTCGGATTCTGTGTCTCCCTCTCTCTCTGCCCCTCCCCTGTTTGCACGCTTTGTCTCTCTCTCTCTCTCTCAACAATAAACAAACATTAAAAGATTTTTTTAAAGTAACGAAAACAGGTAATTATATACCAAGATACAATTCACATACCAAATAAATCACCTGTTTAAAGCATACAATTCAGTGATTTTTAGCGTATTCTCAGATGTGACCACAGTCCATTTCAGAACTTTTTAAAAAAATATTTTAAATTTTTTATATGAGAGAGAGCAGGGGAGGGGCACAGAGAGAGGGAGACAGAGAATCCGAAGCAGGCTCCAGGCTCCGAGCCGTCAGCACAGAACTGACGCGGGGCTCGAACTCACAAAACTGTGAGATCATGACCTGAGCCGAAGACGGATGCTTCACCGACTGAGCCCCCCGGGCGCCCCATTTCAGAATACTTTTATCACCCGCCCTTCATTCGCCGCACCCCCCTCCTCCTAGCCTTAAGCAGCTGCTAACCTGTTTTCTTTCTGTGACCGGAATCCTGCGCTTTGCGGTTTTCGTGTCTGGCTTCCACACCGCCCGTCCTCGCCAGGTCCACCTGCGCTCCAGGGAGCGGGGGCCGGAGCGCCGTGCCTTCCGGCCGCCGGGCGCTCCCCCAGAGGCACGCTCCGTCCGTCCGTCTGTCCGTCCGTCTCTCTGCCGTTGGGCATTCAGGGTGTTCCCGCTCGCGACGGCTGTGAGCGACGTCGCTCTGAACATTCCTGTGCACGTTTGGGTGTGGACGCTGCTGGGGCCCGAGAGCCCGCGGTGGTGGTGTGAGGGTTTGGCACGTCCTCGCTGGGGCTCGTCGTTGACTGGCCTCCAGCCGTGCTGCTGGGCGCCAGGCGGCATCCACCGTGGCTCGGACTTGCGCTCCCGACGGGCTACCGACTCCGAGCATCTTCCCATGTGTTTATTGGCCATTTGTGGTTTGGAGAAGCGTCTATTCAGATCTTTTGCTCGGTGTATACGTTACTGTTTCTTAAGTAGGCTCCGCGCTGGTGGAGCCCAGTGTAGGCCTCGAACTCACCACCCTGAGATCAAGGCCTGAGCGGAGATGGAGAGTCAGATGCTTATCCGCCTGAGCCACCCAGGCGTCCCCTGTTATCTGCCGCTCCCTGCGGAGTGAGCATCCAGCTGCGGGCGCCTCACCGGGTAGACGATGGGTGGGGATTTCTCCTGCCCCGCGGTCTCTTCCACGTCCTGCAGGGGGCGCTTTGAAGCACAGTTCTGGGCTTTGAGAAAGTCCAGCTTAGCTGCGTCTTCTGTCACTCATGCTTTCAGCGCCCCAAGAATCCTTAGCTGAATTGGTCTGTAAGTTCCTTTTGAGGGACCAGATATTTTATTATTTTTAGTTTTTAAAGAGACAGCGCGAGCGCTCACGTGCTTGAGTGGGGGGAGGGGCAGAGAATCCCACGCAGGCTCCGTGCCGTCCTCCTGAGTCCCGCTCGGAGGTTGATCTCAGGAGCTTGGAGCTCCTGACTTGAGCCGAAATCCAGACGCTTAGCTGAGCGAGCCGCCCAGTCGCCCCATGTTTTAGTTCTTTTAAGAAAGAAATTAGAAGTATTTAGAAATCAACTTTACAGAAATTCAGAGTTTTGGGACAGTTTTCCCTAATCCTGCCCTGCAGATCCAGCGCCTGCAGTTTGGACCGCGTTCTTTTTCCCTGTAGATATTAAGGTTACTGCTGGTTTTTGTTTTTATTTACTCACGGGGCGCCTTGCGGCTGGCACCCCGCTCTGTGCCCCCTGCCCTCCCGACCATGCGTCTGTCCAGGTCACTGGTGCTCCTGGGGCCGCTCCCTCGTTCTGAACCGGCGGCCGATCTCGGCAGAGAAAGTCTGGGGACCTGCCTGCTTGCGCTCTCAGCCGCTTTTCACCTCTGCTGAGCTGTCCCTCGGGGCGGGGGACCCCTTTTCTCCATGCTCTCCAGACTTTGAAAGCCTAGATTTAGAACAACTTCTGTGAATACTCCGAGGATGTAGCCGGTGTCGCCTGGAGGCCGGGATTCTTAGAACTGCTCCAGGGGCCAATCTCAGAGGACGTTTTTCTTGTCACCGTCTTTTCCTCTCTTTACTGCTGTTGTTTATTTTACGTGCATCTGGTAGGTACTTTAGGATTCCCAGTGCTTACGTTAGAGTTAGGAAAGACTTAGACTTCTTTAAAGAAGAAAATCTAAGTTAAGGAAACAGGACTTAAACTGAGCTTACTCTGGAAAAACAGCTGATTGCCTTAGAAAGCCGCTTTGCCGTCCGTGCCCCCGGCCTAGCGTAGCGCTCGAGCGAGCACCCGATCGGGTTAACACGCTCTGTCCACTCCGATTCCACGCTGGCTTCGGAGTTTCAGCCTGTCGGGTCCTCACCCCCTGCCTCCCCGTCGGACTCGCCCGGCTGATTGTGGGAGCCCCCGGCCGTCCGGAGGGACCCCCGCTGCAAGTCAGGAACAGGTTTGCTTTTCCGAGTGGGAGAGCTGCGTGGTCCCCGGGGCCCAGTTTTGGCCGGAAGGGCCTCATTGCTACGCTTTGCTGGACGTGAGCACGTGAGGGCCCCGCCCGAGGGAAACGGCGCGCGAACCGTGCACAACACCCCAGGTTCTGTCTCGGGAGACGTGGAGCCGCCTTCGCCTCCCCTGCGCCCCCCCGCTAACGCGGTGCCGCGTGTCCCCGGGTGCAGGCGCTGCGGGAGCTGGCCCTCGGCTACCGCGAGAGCATCGTTGCCGTGCGCACGGCGGCGGAGCACGCGGAGGAGAAGCTGAAGGCCGAGATCCTGTTCCTGAAGGAGCAGATCCAGGCGGAGCAGTGTCTGAAGGAGAACCTGGAGGAGACGCTGCAGCTGGAGATAGAGAACTGCAAGGAGGAGCTCGGTGAGGGCGCGCTGCGGCGCGGGGACGCGGGGCCGGGGACGCGGGGACCGGCGGGGGCGAGTCTAGGGAGGAGCATAGGGAGGGGTTCTCCCTGGTTCTCACCTGTGCAGAGTGAATCTGGACGTAACGGGGCCTTAACGACAAGAGCCGCGCCTGTCTCGGGGCGCGCAGGTGCCGCCTCCCTCGCACGGCTCCGTGTCGGGACCCTGCTGGGCCGCCGCCCCTCCTCCTGAGTCCGCCGCGGGCGTGTGTCCACACCGCTTACGACACACATCCGTGTGGACTCCGCCTGGACCTGAGCTTGAGGCCGCCCCCGAGCTTGGTGGGGGTTGTTGAAGGGGCGTCAGTGGTCCCGAGGTCGGCGTCACTCCTTCCATTGGGGAGGAAGGGGCGTAAACGTAAAAACTCTGGATGCAAAATAATCCGTAAGCGCTAACGCGTCTCCTTCTCCCTTCCAGCGTCTATTTCTAGCCTAAAAGCCGAGCTAGAAAGAATAAAAGTAGAAAAAGGACAGGTGAGCCTCACGAATTTCAAATTCATGCCGCGGGCAGCCGTCGGGTGGTGGTTGGATCCCGGCGGGACGCAAGCGGGACACCCGAGTTGGGCCGGGTCTCCGGGTGGGAGGCCCTCGGGGTGGGGGCCCCAGGGGTTCGGGCCTCAGCTCCCGAGTGTCTGTCTTGTCCCCCAGTTGGAGTCGTCGCTGAGAGAGAAGTCCCAGCAGCTGGAGAGCCTGCGGCAGACGCAGAGCACGCTGGGAGAGCAGCTGAGGAAGGAGGCCGCGGCGAAGGTGAGCCTGTCGTCGCTGTAGGGACGGTCGTGCCGAGGACGTGGGGTCACATCTTGCCTGTCCGGGGAGGAACACGCAGCTCGGCACAGGGCCCCCCGAGAGCCGCCAAGGCTCCCCGCGAGCGGAAGGAAGACAAGATGACCTTGCTAGAGTCGGGTCACAGCTGTGTCCTGAGCCCCGTGGGCCTTCTGGGGACACTCGGCCCTGCCCGCAGCCAGAGGCCCTGGTGTCAGAGCGTCCCCCCACGTGCCCGGTCTCCCGGGTATCCGCTGCCCAAGGGGCATCCAGCTAGAACCCCAGTTCGTGGGGTTGGCCGTGGGGCAGGTTTCCCAGGACGGCCCCGTGAGGCTGCCTCTTGGCCGGTTCTGGACTGTCGTGGTTAATCCCGAAGTTTCCACCCGTGTTGCTGGGAAAGCTCCAGGCCTTAGCAGCTGCTCTCTGCTCATCAGTCGGGGTCGGGTCCCCAGGCCGCGGGGGGTTGGGGGGTGGCCTTCACTGGCCATCTCAGGACGACCGAGAGCAAGCTCGTAGGCAGCCGGCAGCCGGGCCCAGCGCGGGTGGGTCCCGCCCCTCCCCCGGGTCCCCGGCCGTCCCGGGGGCCTTGGGCCTTGGCTCCCCGGCGTTAATCTTCATTCCAGGCTGTGTTTGTAGGTCGCTGTGGAGCAGCTGCTGTTCGAAGAGAAGAACAAAGCGCAGAGGTTGCAGACGGAACTCGACGTCAGTGAGCAGGTCCAGAGGGACTTCGTGAAGCTCTCCCAGACCCTGCAGGTGCGGCGGCCGCGGCGGGGTGGGGGGGGCGCCGAGCCACGGGCCGGTCCCGGGCTCGCCGCGCCAGTAGCTAGAGGAGCAGAGGTGTGTGCGGACACTCGACCCCCTGCCTACGCGGGCCGGACGCCTGGGTGCCGCTTGCCACCAGGCCCATCTTCCGGGGGAGCGTCCGGTCCTCGGCGACCACGGAGACCCTCCCGCCAGGCCCGTCCCTACATTTGGTTTCTCTCTGAAGCCTTTTACAGCCGCGTCCTCAGGTCCCTGAACGACTGTGGCTGCTCGTCCACGGCGCCGCGTGCCTGCTTCAGCTTCCCCGTGAGCCGGGCTCCCGCGGTCCCCGCACGGCGCAGCGCCGAGCTCGGGGCCCAGCCGCCTCCTCCCGTGGTCCCAGCCCCGCACGGGGCCTGTTGCTTGGGGGGGTTCTCTCTTTTTTGAGCGAGAGCAGAGGAGGGGCAGAGAGGGACGGGGAGGATCCCAAGCTGTGTCCACGGTGTCGGCACAGGAGCCCGATGTGGGGCTTGAACCAACAAAGCTGTGAGATCAAGACCCGAGAGGAGATCAAGTCGGACGCTTAACGGACCGAGCCCCCGGGGGCCCCAGAGGGGTTGTCTTCTGCGGGTACTGGTTCCTGCTGCGCCCTTTCCTCGGGGTGGCCCGTCTCGGTGAGCTGAGGGGCCCCGGCCAGCCAGGCAGGAAGCACACGCGCCTGACTCGCTGTCGCCCCCCCCAGGTGCAGCTGGAGCGGATCCGGCAGGCCGGCTCCCTGGAGCGGATCCGGGCGATTCTCAACGACACCAAGTTGACGGACATCAACCAGCTCCCGGAGACATGACGCCCGCCGCAGGACGTGGCCCGCACCCCGGGGTTTTTAACTCTTTAGAGCAACATTAATTATTCTTTAACTCTTAACTGAAGAAGTCACAGAACAGGACAGGCGCGAGGCTCACCCGTGGCGGGAGAAGACCGGCACGGGAGCCGCGAGCGGGACTTCCAAACGGGGACACGGCCGGCCGGGAACGGGACTCCGGGGGTGACGGAGGAAGTGCTGCTGGAGCCCACACGTCCCTGCCTTTAAAGCAACAGCCCAGTCGGGTTTGGGACGACCTTGTCCTGGATGCTGGGAGAGCGCCTTTCCTTTCCCTGTTGTCCGAGCTCGCCGCCGGCGGCTCCCGGCTGGCACACGGACGTGTGGGTTGCTGTCTGAATATTTTATATTAAAATATGAAGGTGGAGAGCAGGCCGTTGGCTGGTGACCGAATCCCCGAGCTCCGTGCGCTTCTCTCCTACCGCCTTCCGTCGCCGGGGGGCCGCAGGTACACGGAGGTCGCTGAGCGTGCCTGGCGGCGGCAGATGACACCAGTCCAGGGCTGAATGAATTGCGAGACCCTGAGCGCGAGGCTGGGTGCGCCCTGTGTTGGAAGCTGAGGTTAAAGGAAAAGCACAAGAGACTGGAAGCACTTTCTCTGCCGCCCGGATGCGTCTCGTGGGCCCACAGGTACCAGGGTTAAGCTGAACTGGCACGTCTACTCTTGAAAACTGTTTTAGTTTAGTTATTGGATCAGTGGAAAAATAATATTAATAAAACAAGCTATGTCTGACATCTAGTATGAACTTACAAATCCGCTGGTTTATTTTCAACTCCCGTCGGCGGGCCCAGTAGTGCCCGAAGCATCCAGCATAGACACGGTGACGGCTGGGTTCGACGGGTACCGTTTCCGTCTCCCTCTCTCAGCATAGGTCCCGAGGGCGCCTGGGGGACCAGTCAGTGTGGCCGCCGTCGCCTGTGTTAGGGTAGATTCCTTTCCTTTCCTTGGTGGGGAAGGTGTCTGCGAGCGGGTGGACCCCGCGCGCCGGGATGTCCGCCTGCTGAAGGTTCTGGGTTGTCAGGGAACGAGCACCCCACCCCCTTGAAGGAATGTCCCGGGAATGAAGTGGAGGCGGCTCATGGCCACCATCGACTTCTAGTTTAGCGTCAACTGTCCCTTATCAGGCACCAGCCCTAAAAACCGGGACAAGAACAGGACTACACGTCTGATCCCTCGGGTCCCTGCTGTAGTTTGAAGTCATGATTATGATTTTAAATACTAGTCACGGGAATAGCGCTGTAGGTTCGCTATGCGTGAAACATTATTGTAATTGGTTTAAAATCCTTTGTACAAAGGGTTACTTGGTTGAAGAAACCCTATGTTCTCTTTGAAGTACAGGGGATTTTGATTCCAAAATGCAATCATTTTAAATTCTGCATCCAGTGCTAAGACTAGCCCGGAGCTAATTTCAAAGGATTAAAATCGGCACCATCAAGGCGGGCCCTCGGTCATCTCCCCGGACGAAAGCTCCCAGGGAAATGGCCGCCGGGACCGGGGCCCTGCAGCCCTGTTTCTCCAGAAGCGGGGACCCGGCCGGGAACTTGCGATCAGGGGGAACCCGCGCTCTCCACCGCGGCACAGGCAAACTGTGGACACTCACTTGACAAAAGGATCCTGTAAAACCCAAACCGAGACTCCAGTTTTGTCTGACGATCTTCCTGGTATGGAACCGTGACACTGTCCTTGCAGGAAACCCCTCTCAGCTGGGTCCCGTCTGCTGGGAAAGTGACGGCGAGGGCGGGACTAGCCGGGTCGCCAGAGGGAAGGGGAGCCGGGCCGCGAGCGTCCGTGAGTCGGGTTCAGCCTGTGCCCACGTGCGCGTCTCACCTGGCCTACCGCCTGCCTGTGACCCACCTCACCACGTGGCTGTCAGTTGGCGTCACTCGGCCGTTGTCTGGGCAGGCGCGGCGTCACCTCCGAGAGCTCCATGGGCCGGCAGGTGGGAAGGATCGCCTAACCGAGGACAGACGCGCGGTGGCCGTGCTGGGACGGGGCAGATGCCACGAGCCAGCCGTGGCCTTGCCACTGGGGCTCTGAGCTTGCGTCACGTGGAACCGTTTGTAGTGAGGGCGCGTCCCGAAGAAAGCGTTCCGATTAAAAAGCTGCTGCCCGGTTCACCGCGCGCTCCCTTCCTTTCCGTGCTCGGGTCGTCCCCGCGGTCGCGGTCCTGGCGCCCCTACGTCCAAGTGCAGCTCTGGTTTTTGCTCGAGTTCGGAGACGACGCTGCGGGGCCCACGGCGACTGGCAGAGCGCCGCTCGGAGTCTCCGCGGAGTTCTGACAGAGCCTAGCCCCCCGCGGAACACGATCACAAACTCCAGCTTACACACAAAGCACGTTCCAGTTTTAAAATAAAAACATTTATTTAATAATTATGAAACAAGTACGGAAGGTCTGAATCACCAAACCAAAGTTCATCTGAAACGCCTTGTTACAAATGAGGTGACGCTACCCGCTCGCCTCGCACGTGCACTCAAGCCGGGACTCGCGTCGGCCTCGGCGAGGCTGCCGGCGGCGGGTCAGAAGGTGACGTGGTGCCGGATGTCGTTGATCTGCTTCACCATCTCCCGGATGTGCTCACCCCTGCAAGACCGCGCACTCGCTCACTCCCGGGGCCGGAAGCCGCGAGGAGGGACTCGAGATTTTACACGAGGGACGCGCGCACGTGTCGGAAAGGCTCTGCTGAAAGGCCCGGCGGGAGGCTTCCGGGGAGGAGCGCGCCCGCCACCGCCGCGCGGTCAGCTTCAGCTCCTGCCCATCCCCCGCGCTCCGGTGCCCGTGTGACCCCGGCTCCCGGCCCGCTGGGCGCCAGCACGGTCCGGGCGGAGAGGCGGGCCGGCGTCAGGCGCAGGTACTCACTCCTCCCGCAGGACGGACTGGATGCACCTGCGCTGGTAGGCGCTCAGGGTGATGGTGGGTCTCTGAGGACTCAGCGCCCTGTCCATCTTCCGCTGCTGGTAGTCCTTCTTCATCGTCACCTCGAGGACCAGACAGAACACGCGTGTCGGGCTGCGGTCCGTGCACGCGCTCGCGGGCTCGCCGACCCCGTGTGGAGCCCGCGGGCCACCGCGCCCCTCGCCCACCTGTTTGATGGCGTTGCCCAGGTGGCGGAGCTGCTCGGGGATCAGCTGCAGCTCCTTCTTCATGTCCCTCTCGCTGTCGGACAGGACGGGCAGCTGAGCGCGGAAGCTGTGCAGGACCGCCTTCATCCTGGGGAAGGGGCGGGTGAGCGGCTCCCCACGCGGGACGGCCCGCACCTCGGCCCCTCCTCCCAGCCAGAAGGGCCGGGGCCAGGCCCCGCCCTCCTCCCCGACAGGTGCGTCCCAGGCCCAAGCGCTTAGCAGCCACAGCGGGACCCGCGCGTCCCCGCCCGCTGACCTGCCGATGAGATCCTCCTGCTTTTCCTTGGCCTCCTCGTACTTGTCAGCGAGGCGCTCCGCCATTTCCCGGAGACTTTTCCTAAGGGCAGAAGCCAAGGGGTCTGGGGTCCACGCTGGCGGGGACGCCGGGCGGGCGGTTGTGCGACGGAGCGTGGGCCGCGGCTCCCGAGGCCCACGGGGGACTCACCTCTCCTCCCGACAGTAACTGAGATCGTCCAGTTGTTTCTTCTTCTGGTCACATAACAGCTTGACCCTTGGAGAACGAGGAGAGGTGAGGCGCGGCCGCCAGGCCAGACCGAGGCCGCCCGCGGGGCCCCGAGGGCGCGGCCGCCCCACCTGCGCTGGATCTCCTCCTTGGCCAGGTCCTGCCTGAGGACGTACTGCTCCCGGAACACCTGCGTGGCCCGGCTGAGCAGCTGCAGGCTCTCCTCGGGCGGGGGGGCCGCGTCTCTGTCCGACGACCTGTGAGCGGAGGCGCCGCGGCGCGCGGCTCAGGCCCCGGGTCGGCGTCCCTCTCTCCGTCCCTCCGTCCCCAGCCCCTCCCCCGCCCGCCGAGCGAGGCCACCGTCTCTCTCAACTCCCACACCGAAAGGGACGGAACGAATCCGCGGGCGACAGGCCGAACGGCCGTCATGGAAACAGACGGGACCTGCTCTTCCCGCCCGCGCGCCCCGGAGCCCGTACTTGAGAAACGCGGGGTTCGCAGCGCTCCGCTGCAAAATGCTCCGGACGTGCTTTTCGAAGGAATCCGGGGCTTCGGCCAGGATGCGGAGGGGAGACCCTTCTGCCGCCTCGTCCTCCTGGGCACAGAGCAGGGGAGGCGACGCCGGACGCACCGTGCTTCTGCAACATACGGCAGCGAGTCAGACCCCGTCTACCGCGGGGGCCTCACGAGTGTTACTTGTGGAACGGGACGAGATGGCGTGTTTTCTGCCCCAAAGAGGTCACCTGGGGAAAGCTATCCCCATGCTACCATCCGTCAAAGCGTTTTTGGACTTGATCTTTTCAAAAAAGAACTTGAATTGACAAAGGCGTCACAAAAATATAAATTCATCGGGGACTCTTTCAGCAAAGGACTGGACAGCCATTTGTAAGCTGGAGTCACAGACGTAAATAAAAGACCCATTTCCCAAGTGTCATTTCAGATGTGGCCGGAAAACCGCTGTATATACTGGATTTGCTCTGTTGAACTTGATCCTAAAAATCAGATTCGCTTAACTATTACAGAGTCGCAACGGCAGTTTCGGAGAGCGGACGCACGCCAGGCACGTGGTGAGCGACGGGACAGCTGCGGAACCGGAGAGCCACCGTACAGACCCCTGGTCGGGAGGGGGGGGGGTTGCTGGTGGTGCGGTTTTCCCCTTCGGGCTTCGTGGTTCCGTTCTGCAGGGACCGGTGGGACCGGGGACCCCTGTGTTAGCGAATATGCGAACCCGACGTCCTCGGAGAGATTTCCAAGGTCTCTGAAGACTGACCAGTTATGCCGTTAGGAAGATAATTCACTATCAATTATGTGTTTTTTCTACTAAGACTAAAACCTAGCAAGTCTGCAGTGGGGAAGAAACCACCTTTTCACCGTTACCTCGTTAGCGAACACGCGGTCACTCTGAGGCAGCGTGTGACTAGGGTGGGAGTGTGGACCGGGGGTCAGAAGGCCGAGGGTCGGTGGCCTTGGCGGATGTATTCTGACGACCTGAGCACACCGCCCGGGCCGGCTTCCCCTTCGACCAGACGGAGAGGACGGTGCTGTCCTCGCGGGGGCTCGGGCTGCATGGACGCCATTTCACGAAGTCACGTGAACAGCGAGGTTCGGTATCTTACCGCCCTTTTCCACACTTGGAAGTCGAGCTCCCGACTCTCAGGTCTGAAGTCCTTCCAGACGTGGCAGCGACAACAGAAAGCGCCACCCCTCTCGCCCGCAGAGCGTGACCCGCGGAGCAAACGAGCCGCGTGGGCGGGGGGACGGACTTACAGCAGTGGCCTGATCAGGCACTCGTAGCTGCTGGTGAGGCAGATCATGGCGGGCCCCAGGATGTCCGGGACGATCCAGAACCCTCGAATCGGCGCCGGCTGCCTGAAACGACACGGCCGCGGAGGGCTCACGGGGACTCGGGGCCCCGGAGACCGGTTCATGGCCCAGAGGCCACCGGGCTCGCCGAACCCCCGGCAGTTCTCGCCGATCGACGGCCCGCCCCCTGCCCGCTTCCCGGCCCCAGCCGTCTGCCCCGCCGGCAGAGCCCGGCCCCCGGATCACGGCACTTCGCCTGCCATCTCTGTCCCCGCCTCGCGCAGGAGGGCGCACCTGGGACTCGCAGGGACGGCCTCCCCGCCCGGCCCGTACACCTCCCCACCCCATGTCCCCAGGGCGGCAGTGTTGGCGCAGCTCCTTCCGAGGTGCCCCTTCACCTTTCTGGGGGGGGGGGGGGGGGGGGGGGGGGGGGGGGGGGAGAGGGGAGGGGGGGAGGGGCCCAGGTGTAGACGGTGTCTCTGGCGTGAGAGCTGTGCACACAGGAGCACACACGGCCTCCTGGAACTGCGAGCCAGGCCGCTGCGGGGACGACGGCCCCAGTGTGACCTCCCTGCTCACAGGGTCCCCTCCCCCCACCGCCGCAGCAACGTCCAGGATGGCCGTGACCGCGCTCACGGATTTCCCGTCTAGGGACTCGCTCCGAGGCGGCCGTTCGAGGAGCACGCACGGACGGATTCCCTCATCCGCTTTTCCCGTTCGGCTTCCAGCCTGGTGCCACCCTCCCCGTCCCCGGAGGTGCCCCGGCCGAGGCCTCGGGAGCCCCCGAGCGGCGGTCCAGGCTCTCTCTGCTCGGGCGGCTCTCAGACGCCCTCCTCCCGGGTCGGCCCCACTCCCTTCCGGGGCCCGGCTTCTCCGGCTCCCCTGCCGCCGGTGAGCGAGGCCGCCGCAGACCCCTGGCCCTGCTCTCCGCCCCCGCGCCCTGCCCCAGGCCCGGCCGCCCCGCAGGAACGGACCCTCCGTGCGCCCCCATCCGCGTCCACCCTCTCTCCTGCGGCCCGCTCGTGCGCGGGGGCACCACGCGGACGCAGGTGTCCATGGAGGCACACGGCGGTCACTCTGGATTCTCCCCTTTCCTCTGCCCCCTGAGTGTTTACCGTCTGTCAACGGCAGGAACGGTCTTACAGACACGAGGCGACGGCGCGCCACGCGGTCCACGCAGACCCGGGCTCCGCCCTGACCGGCCTCCCGTTCTCCAAACGCAAAGCGTACGTGCTGCCCCGAGAATGCCCCTCTGAGGCCCGGACGTGAAGTTGGGGACAGGGGAATCTCCGGGCGGGGCAGTGACCGGGTGGGCCTCGGGGGCGCGTCCTCACCTGCAGGGCAGCGGCTTCGTGCACAGGATGTGCTCCACGAAGCACTTCTGTTCCGCGGCGAGCTCCTGCAGGCTGTCCTTGTCCTCTTCGTCTGCAAAGGCGCACACACACAGGTGACTGACGCGCGGACACGGGACTGCAAGTTAAGCGCAGCGGAGGCCTCGTCCCGACCCCGTCCCGGCCCCCTGCTCCCGAAGCACCGCACCCTCCCGCCGCAGACGCCTCCTTCCCCGGGGCTTCCGCCCCAAGGGGGTGCATTTTCCCGGGCAGCCGTGAGCCCCGAGGGGACCACTCCTGTCCCGTCCCCGCCCGCGCCAGTGAATTTTACAACAGCTGTTAGAAAAGTAGGTCACGACACACACGACACACACGGCCCGTCCGCCTCACGGGCGTGATTGCGCGGGTTTGCGGCGGGAGAACCGTGCAGCCACCGCCACGGAAACCTCAGTGTCGCTCTGCTCGCTGCCCAGAAGGGAGCCCGCCACCCTCGCTCTGCCACTGGCCCGGACCCGGGCGCCCACCACCCATCTGCTCTGTCTCTGCGGACCTGCCCGCCCTGCACATGTCACATGTCACACGCGTCCTCGTTTGGGCCTGGCCGCCGCCCCTCGGCATTTTCGGGCTCGTCTGCGTCGCACGTCCCGCCTTCCTGGTGTTGCGCGATACGCCGACAGACAGACGGACCGGTGTGCGCTCACGTTGTAACGGATGCTTGGCCGTTGGCTGCAGTGCCGCCGTGGACATTTGTCTACGAGTGGTTTTGGGGACGCGCGTGCCCACTTCTCGTGGGTGTGCGCGGAGCGGAGGTCACGGTGTAACTGGAGGTTGGATCCGAGGAACCGCCAGGCCGTTTTCTCCCAAGGCTGCGCCACCTGTTTCCAGAAACGCTGCACTGGCGACACTGGTTACTGTCATTTTTGATTTCAACCATCCTAATGGGGGTGAAGGGGTTTTGTGGTATCTCCCTTCATGACCAACGACACCGAACATGTTTTCGTGGGCTTAACGATCCGTACCTCATCAAAGGAACTATCTATTCAAATCCTCTGTCCATTTTTCAAATTGGGTTCTTTATCTTCTTACTGAGTTCTAAGAGTTCTTTTGTATTCTAGATGCAAGTCCGTTACCGGAAAGGATTTGCAAACATTCACTCCCGATCCGTGGACTATCTGTGTACTTTGGTAATCGTGTTTTCTTCTGAGAGTTCTACAGGTTTAGGTCGTGTTTTGAGGTCTCTGAGCCATTTCGAGCCATTTTTGTTTTACGGTGTGAGGCAGGGGTCCAGGTTCATTGCTGGGCACGTGCGAGTGCCCTGGCCCCAGCACCACTTCTTAAGAAGACTCTTCTTTCTCCACTGATCCGTCCCGGCAGCCTCGTGGAAACCAACCAGACTCCGCCCCATTCCATCAGCCTACACGTGTGTGCCTACACGTGTGTGCCTACGTCAGCATCACAGCGCGGATCAGCGTCCCTTCTGTTAGAAGCTCTGAGATACGGAAGTGTGGGTCCCGGCTTTGTTCTGGTTTATCAAGACTGTTCTGGCTGTTCTGGGTCTGCAGAATTCCAGGTTTTTAGGAGCAGCTTCCCAGTGTGTGCGAAGCCAGCTGGAGTTCCGACAGGGACGGCTCTGGATCTGCAGTCGATTTGGGGGAACTGCCCTTTCACAGTATTGAGTTTTCTGATCCATGAACATGGGCTGTTTTTTATTTATTTAGGCCGCTTAATTCTTTCAGTAACGTTTTGTAGTTTTAAAAGTGTATCTTTTACACTTCTTTTAAAGTTAAGTGTTTTGTGTGTTTTGACGCGATTACAAAGGGGACCGTTTCCTTCATTTCCTTCGGGAGGAGTCGCTGCTGGTGCACAGACGCGGGACTCACACCTGCACAGCGCTCGTGGGCTCTGCAACCTCTCTGGAATCGTTCATTAGCATAAACGCTTTCCTAACAGGCGTCCCACGATTGACTATGTAAAAGATCACGTATTCAAAGAAGAGAGTTTTAGTTCTTTCTTTCTAATCCTGATGCCTTTTGTTTCACTCTCTCGGTTCATTTCCTCGTCCGGCGCCTCCGTCTCGATGTTGATCGCGATCGGCAAGAGCGCCGTCCCCTTGCCTCGGATCTTCGGGGGAGCGCGGGGAGAGCAGACGGTGAACGATTCAACCGGACATTCGGCTGAGACTTCCCAGCAAAACCCTGGCTATGCAGTCTGCTTCTTTGTGCTAATTACAGTAAAATGTAAGAAAAAACATAACTGGATTTTTACAAAAACCCCAAAGATTTGATGATTTAGGAAACTCTCAACCTATCTGCAGGGCGAAAGATGCTAACACTGAGAGATTCGCCGTTAGGAAATCACGCTTTCGATGAAAAAGCCACAGCTGCACGTCAGCCACGTGAGGGCTCTCAGAGAGTTTAGGAGTGGCCACGTGAGCAGAACCCACAGTAGAGACCGGAGACCCCAGGACAGGCCCGTGGGTGAAGGGACTTTTTACGATA
>PITB01021698.1:0-28565 GCA_004024585.1 Paradoxurus hermaphroditus | reverse complement strand
GGGGGGGGGGGAGGGGGGGCGAGGATGAACTGATACACAAGGCACAGTTGTTAAGGGAGGGCTGGCACTCCCAAGCGTCACCAGCCCCGAGTTTATTTTCACTCGGGTATTTATCCACAATCTGAGGGTGGTGTACGTACGAGGCACGTCTCCTCTCACAAGTTCTCAGCAGGCAAAATGTAGTTTGCTCTATCAAACTTTACAAAGGCATTCTGAACCTCCCCACACGACCTGGCTGCGGTCCCGACTCCAGGACAAAGGCTGCGCTCAAAGTCTTCGGCTCCCAACACCGCTCAAGGTCTCTGACTCTCAACATCGCTCAAAGCCTCTGGCTCCCAAAACACCACTCAAGGCCACTGGCTCTCAACAACTGACCCATATAATTTGATTTGTGAGAAAGGTCGCAAAGGAAACCTTTATCCCTTTATCTCTTAGCTACCAGTCTACTGTAGCACTGAAGTTGTTGTTATTGTTATTATTATTATTATTATTATTATTATAGTGTTTGCATCCTTTAAAAATATTTTGAATTACAAAAATTTTCCGTAGTAACATCTATCTTTTTTTTTTTTTTTTTTTGAGAGAGAGAGCGCGTGCGTGTGTGCGTGCAGGGGAGGGGAAGAGAGAGAAAAAGAGAGAGAATCCCAAGCAGGCTCCATGCTCAGTGCAGAGTCAGATGTGGGCTTGATCCCAGCACCCTGAGATCATGACCTGAGCCGAAATCAAGCGTTGGACACTTGACCAACTGAGCCACCCAGATGCCCCAACATATATCTTTTTTAGCACCAAATAAGCCAGTACTACTTATTCCGATTTTTGAAAGGTGCTATCATTCAACAGAAAGACCTCTATCCTGAGACATGAAAGGAAGAGAACTCACATTAATGGAGCCCTGACATTGGGTCAACCTCTGTGCTACCCTCTTTAGTATGCTTTCACTTAATTTAATCCTCATAACAAGCCTCTTTGGTAGGGTCCATAGTTTCCCCTTTAAAGATGAGGAAACTGAGACTCCATTGGTTTAAATAACTTGGTTATGGTCATCTCATACTGTCTCCCATTGAAAACCAGATTCTTCTAATAATAGTTGAGGTTTTGGGTAAGCTGTTTCCTTCTTTGGGGTCACTTGCCTCCTCTGTGATCTCTTCTGTGAAATCACTGCTATCTCAGCTTTTTTGATTACACTATCCTATCAGTAAAGAAAATGGGCATTTACCCTCTAGCATATATGTATTGTAAGATATACGTGTATACATATATATATATATACCATTATGAACCCGTTCTTTAACTAAGAAGCTTATTTCTGTCTTAAATTTTACATTTAAAATACATAAAAATATAAATCCCAATATATTTCTCCCTCAACTGAATGAATCAAGACTCCTACGTACCCTACTTTGGAAACTACTGGACTAGATGATCTAAAATCTATGATTCTAGGTTGTCTGTTCAGTTTTGTAAATTATAAAAAGAATGCATTGATAAAAATCTTACTGCCATGGGTAAATTATGCTAGAGGAGCCAGAAAGAACCTGGAAAAACTAGGCCAGGCAAGCTCAGCTGAGAGCAGCAAGAAATGTAATGTGGAAAAACTAAGAATTCAATACATAGGGAAGAAGTAGGGATCAAAGGAGATTATAATTAATAATAATAATAATAATAATAATAATAATATAATAATTGCAATAGCATAGTTTCTATGTTCCAGGCCCTGTTTTAATAATTTTACATGTATTTATTTATTTAATCATCACAAAACCCTATGAGGTAGGAACTATTATTATCTCTAAATGAGAAACAGAGGAAAACAACGAGGGACAGAGACAGAGGCCAAGTAACTTACCAAAGATCATTTGTCTAATAAGTGGCTGAACTGAGATTCAAACCTAGTCACTTGGCCTACAGGATGAGCTACAAAAGGAAGCAGAGAGGACAAAAAGTCATAAAAAATTGTTAAGCCTTAGTGGATATTTGTCCATCATCTTATTAGAAGTCAAGCCTCCCTACTTCCTTCCTAAAACCACTCCCAGTCTCCCAATCAATATTTGGATGAAGCTCTCTCTTATGCCCACCTCTGGAGGTAGAGTCACTTACCAGTTGTATTAGTCAGGGGTCCCCAGAGTTCCCCCGAGAAACAGAACTAGTAGGATAAATAGACGGATACATGGATAAATAGATAAATTTGATAGACTAAGAGATACATAGATTTATTATAAGGAATTGGCTTCTGCGATGATGGAGGCTAAGAAGTCCAAAATCTTCAGTGTGGAGTGGCAGAGACACTCGGGAGAGCCAAAGGTGGAGGCGAACACCCCTGGCAGTCAGCTGGAGGATTCCTTCTTGCTCTCAGACACTGGTCTTTCTGTTCCATTTAGGTCACCAACTGATTGGATGAGGCCCATCCACGTTATATAGGACAATCTGCTTATTCAAGGCTCACAAATTTAAATATTAATCTCATCTCGAAACACCTTCCATGTTGACACATGGACCAGTTAACCACCACACACATGATCATGTAACCCCCACAGAAGTGTAGTTACTCAGTGGAAATTATTTTATCTACCCCACTTCAGAGATCCATACGGGACCCTATTAACACCAAATAGGGTCAGGAAAGCTTACCTCTATGACTTGATAAGTTTCTGGGGACAGGACGACCTGGCAAACATGAGGGGAGAGGGTGTCTGGGATGCAACCAACGTCAAGCAAGCAAAGCTGAGTAATGGAGAGAGACTCCAAATTCATTTTTAAAAACTTCATCTGAATTCTTAGAGAAACTAGATACACCTGTGGACTAGCCAATCGTGTGAGTCAATAAATCTTTTTTTAAATTGAATTTGGGTTGAGTATTCTGATACTTGGAAGGTAAAAACAAAAAACAAACCAACTCTAACAAATAGAGAGAGAGAACTTGGGCAGGAGGATGAGCCCAAACTTTTTGACGTTAACTCAGACTGTAGGCAGCTACCATGATGATCCATAGAAGGATCAGGATAGCTGACTCTTAGATCTGGAACAATGCTACAGACATTTTCCTCTATTTCTAGAAATAGAGGAAAGTCTGGAATGACGTTTCTGGAAAAAGAAACAGAGAAGTCTGGATGACATTTTCTGCCAGATGAACTCTTGCCTACTTCATGGTTTCACCTAAGGCTCACTTAATGACTAATAAACAAAGAGAAGGGTGTGGCCATACCTGAATTGAATCAAAGGCAGAGATCTGAAAGGATTTCTGACTACTATTTTCTTAATATACTCTACGAAATTATTCATCTTAAATTCCCGTGAAAAATAATCTTGCAAGAATCCTTCTGCAAACATTTCTACTTTTTTTTTTTCAGTCCAGGTCAATCTCCTAGTATTTCTTAAACAATTTAAAAAAAATTATTGAGAAATAACTGACATACATCACTGTATAAGTTTAAAGCATTTCAGCCTCCGGGCGCCTGGGTGGCTCAGTCAGTTAAGCATCTGACTTTGGCTCAGATCATGATCTCGTGGTTTGTGGGTCTGAGCCTCGTGTCAGGCTCTGTGCCAACAGCTCAGAGCCTGGAGCCTGCTTTGGTTTCTGTGTCTCCCTCTCTCTCTAACCCTCCCCTGCTCCTGCTTTGTCTCTCTCTCTCCTCTCAAAAAATAAACATGAAAATTTTTTTAATAAAAAATTAAAAAAGCATACAACCTCATGTTTTGATTTACATATATTGTGAAATAATTACCAGTGTAGGTTTAGCTAACATCCATCTTCTTGTATAGATACAACAAAAAGAAAAAGAAAGGGAAACAATATTTTCTCTTGTATTGAGAACTCATAGGATTTATACGCTTAATGACTTTTCTGTATATCATACAGCAGGGTTAGCTACAGTCTACAGAGTCATGATTCTGTACATTACATCCCTCATACTTATCTATCTTAAGACTGGAAATTTTGTATCTTTTGACTACTTTCCTCCAATTTCTTCTGTCCCCACTCTTTGCCTCTGGTAACCACAAAACGGATCTATTTTCTACGGATTTGCATTTTGTTTTTAGGTTTTACATATAGGTGAGATCATACAGTATTTGTGTCTGTGTGTGTGTGTTGTGTGTGTGTGTGTGTGTGTGTGTGTGTGTTTTCTTCTTTGACCAATTCCACTTAGCATGACTTCAAAGTCCATCTATGTTGTCACAATGGTAGGATTTCCTCATTTTTAATGGCTTATTAGTATTCCATTTGATACATATATATTGTTATATATCACAGCTTCTTTATTCTTCCATCTAATAATGTTGGTTTTCGTATTTGTATTTCCTAAGGATATATTCCCAGATGTGGAATTGTTGGATCCTAGGTAGTTTTATTTTTATTAAAAAAATTTTTTTTAATGTGTTTTATTTATTTTTGAGAAAAAGAGAGACAGAGCACAGGCAGGGGAGGGGCAGAGAGAGAGGGAGACACAGAATCTGAAGCAGGCTCCAGGCTCTGAGCTGTCGGCACAGAGCCCCAGTGGGGCTTGAACTCACAGGCTGCAAGATCATGACTTGAGCTGAAGTCGGACACTCAACTGACTGAAATACCCAGGTGCCCCTTATTTTTTTGAGGATCCTCCATCCTGTTTTCCGTAGTGGCTGCATCAATTTACATCCCCCCCAAAAGTGCACAGGGCTTCCCTTTGCTCTGCCTCCCCACCAGCGTTTGTTACCTCTTGCCTTTTGGATGATGGCCATTCTAACAGGTATGAGGTGATACACCTCATTGTGATTTTAATTTGCATTTCCCTCATGACAAATGATGTGGAGCATCTTTTCATGTACCTGCTGGCCTTTCGTATATCTTCTCTGGTGAAATGTCTATTCAGTTCCTTTGCCTATTTTTAAATTGGATTATTATCTTTATTGTGTTATTGAGTCTATGAGTTGTTTATATATTTTTAAAATTTAATTTCTTATCAGATACATGGTTTGCAAATGTTTTTTTTTCCCATTCTGTGTGTTGTCTTTTCACTTTATTGATGGTTTCTTTTGCTGTGCAAAGCTTTTTAGTTTGATATAATCCCACTTGCTTATTTTTATTCTATGACTCATGCTTTCAGTGTCCTAGCCAAAAAATTGTTGCCAGGACCCATGGTGAGGAGTTTATCACTATACTTTCTTCTAGGAGTTTCATGGTTTCAGGTCTTGCATTTAAGTCTTTGATCCATTTTGAGTTAATTTTTGCGAGTAGTGTAAGATATGGGTCAATTTCATTCTCCCATATGTGAATATCCAAATATCCCAACAAAATATATATAAAAGACTATCTTTTCTCCATTGAGTATTGTTAGCTTTCTTGTCAAATATTAACTGACTCTATATGCTTAGATTTATTTTTAGGCCCTTACTTCTATTTCATTGTTCTATTTGTCTCTTTTTATGCCAGTACCACACTGTGTTGATGATTATAGCTTTATGATATAGCTTGAAATCAGGAAGTGTCAACCTTCCTGTTTTGCTCTCTGTTTTCAGGATTTCTTTGGCTATTTTGAGTCTTCTGTGGTTCTTTATAAATTTTAGGAGTATTTGTTTCTACTTCTGTAAAAAATGTCTTTATAATCTTAATAGGGATTGCATTGAATCTATAGATGTCTTTTGTGGTATTGACATTTTAACATTAATTTTCCAATCCACCTTTTCATTTATTTGTGTCTTTTTCAATTACTTTCATCAATGTCTTCTAGTTTTCAGCATAGATATTTTTTCTGCTTCTTAATTATATTTATTCCTAAGCATTTTATTCTTTTTGGTGCTGTTATTAATAGTCTTGACTTTTTAATTTTTTCTTGGAAAATTTGTTATTAGTGTAGAGAAATACTACTGATTTTTATATGTTAATATCTGAATTTTGTATACTGAAATTCTATCGAATTCATTAATTAGACCTAATAGTTTCTTCGTTGAGTCTTTAGGATTTTCTATGTATAAAATCATGTCATATGCAAATAGAAACAATTTTACTTTTTCCTTTTCAATTCTGTTAACTTTCGTTTCCTTTTCTTGCCTGATTGCTTTAGGACTTCTAGAACTATGTTAAATAAGAGTGGTGAGAGTGGGCACCCTTGTGTTGTTCCTGATCTTAGAGAAGAGCTTAGTCATGTACTGTCTTATACCATTACTTTGTAGACTTGTGTACATGAAAAAAAAAATAGAAGTTATGTATCACTTTAATCGTTCTTAGAAGACCAAGACAGAATGTACTCAAGGATTTTCTCTATAGGCTGGGCAAAAAAGAGAAACCAAAATAGTGGAAAAATCTAAATGTATTGCTCAGCGTTGGCAGTGGTAAGTTTAGGGAAAGGCACATGGAGGCTGAAGCTTTCAAATGCAAGCTCAGGCCAAATGTGAAATAGACAGAAAAGATGAATCTTCAGGTTCAAACAAGTCTTCACTGTCCATCAAAAGAGGAACAATGTAGCAAGGAGCATATGGTCAGATAACAGGTCAGATACTAAAGACAAGCCCTGTGAAATCAGATAAAAACTACTGAGTATCAGATTTGTGGCAGGGAAACCACCTTTGAGGTCTGGAATGAAGACAGGACTCTAGACGTTGAAGACTAGCACAGGGTTAGGAGACAAGAATTCAAATTACATGTATGTCACAATCTAGAATTGAGTTAGAGAAATGTAATGCTCTAAAATAATTGCAGCTAGGAATTAGGACATTGTGGCATAATAGGCAGAAGCTTAGACTTAGAAAATGTAGGTTCTAGTTACCAGCTGAGTTAGCTCGACAGATATTACAACCTCTCTGCATCTCGGTTTCCTCTTCGGTAAAAATAAGAGGATTGGACTAGATGAACCCCAAGACTCCATGAGAGTGATTTAGGGATTTCCTAATCAAGGAAATGCATATTTGCTCCAACCACTGGAGATTTAGGACCATCTGAGAAACCTGCGCCTTGGTGTAAATTATTTAAATATTAAGGGTCTGTGTAAGATTTCATTTAAAAACAGAATTACTTAAAAAAATAGCTGGAGGGGTGCCTGGGTGGCTCGGTTGGTTAAGCATCCAGCTCTGGATTTTGGCTCAGGTCATGATCTCACCATGCATGAGTTTGAGCCCTGCGTCGGGCTTTGTACTGACAGTGTGGAGCCTGCTTGGGAATCTCTCTCTCTTCCCCTACCCCATGTGCATACTCTCTCTCTCTCTTTCTCTCTCTCTCAAAAATAAATAAATAAATAAACATTTAAAAAAGTAGTTTGAAAACTACTTGAACTGGTGCTACTTGAGTTTGTTTTCATCATATGAACATGAGAAGTAAGATTATTTCTCCTTCCTGCAAATAACCCTACATGATAAGTGGTTTGTATTTTATTGATAGCATTTGAGAGTATTTTGTGAGAAAAAAAAAGCCTGAGGTATTTTTTGAAAAGAAAAGTTTGGCAAAGGAAGTACTCAAATATTTGAATTTCTGATCAAAAATGTTTATTATTGTATTTTACATTTAAAAGAGCAGTGCATATTATGATGGACATATTTTAAAAACAGAAAAGGAATAAAAGGAAGGAAATGGAGATCATACAGATGTCTTTAGTCCAGAAAGAACAATTGTCACCATTTTGTTTATTTCCTTCTAGTCCTTGTGTGTGTGTGTGTGTGTGTGTGTGTGTCTACATGTCCACATAGTGTACACACATGCACATTGTTTCTCAATGAACTTGGGGCCCTATATATTCACTGTGTATTTAAACGTGAGTATGGAGAGTCTAGTGGGAGTATTACAATGTTATGAAAGCACTCGAATTATAAGATAATGTACACATACCATAAAGAGGTAAATGAAACCTGCTATGAAAGTTCGGTAGAGAATGATATCACTTTAAATATGACAAAAGCCTCAAAATTAAAGAAAAATAGAAGTTAGGTTAGGTTGTAGGAATTTTGGGTAGACTAAAGTGAAAAAAGAAGATATTCTCAGGTAAGACAACAGAGGAGACGTACAGCAATGGAAACAGGCGGAACATTCGTCAATTAACCAGCCCCAGAGTAAGCAATGCATTTAGACTCGTCTCCCCCAATCTTCTGATTTCTCTGCCTGTCCTGGAATTTCATATACAGCTAAAACACCGATAATTTGTATACCAGCCCCATAAGCTGTTAAAGTATTTTGGCATTCCTAAGCCATCGCTGACACAGATTATGAAGGATAGAAGTTCCACGATGTTGACAGAAAGTGTCCTGTCACTGTCAATGCAGAGCAACCTATTTTCAGATCTCATGTGAAACAGAAGCAACTCTATCATGCTAGAGGGTTTAAACCCCATCCCTAAGTTGCTTATTCTTTGTGAGTAAGAGCTTAGATGGTCACTGATCTTACAAAGAGATGGCAGACGTGAGAGCATCTTTGTCCGCAGCCTGTCAGCACTTAAAGATCATAGTGAAAAGAAAACTTTCCATAGAAGCCATAAATAGGCTTCCATATACATGGACTGCACTATGAACAAGTGCCCAAGTAAAGACTGAGACATCACAGTAGAGCTTCTAAAGCAAGATGCAGCATAGGTTTTGCGGGACAAAAATAGAGTAGAATATATAAGGAGAAAATCATTCTGGATCGACTTATTGCCAGTTATTGAATTACTGAATCCAGTCATTGCCATTTTCTTCCCAAGGAGGACCTGGAACTGTCATCAGAGTCTGCTGTATGTTCATTGTATGTTAGTGGTTTAACCAAGATATGGCTATGTTCAAGGGCCCTCTACATTCTCAATCTATTCGTTGGAGGCCAACCCAGCACCTCTCAGGAGTTCCGCAAAGAAAATCAACTCCCTAAGGCTTCAGAGAGAGTTGGATACTTTATCAAGGACTGTATGGGAAATGAAAGAGAAGGAAGGTTACATTACACGCTGTGCCTGAAATCCTGATGAAAATCCTCTTTGGTCACATCCGTTCTTCTGAAGTTCCTCCTCTTCGCCAGCCACCTATCCCCGTCTCGACTCTTTCTCCAATGGCTCCCGCGGACCTACTGGCTCTGGTTTGTAAAGTTTCCACTCTCAGCAACACTTTCTTTTTTTTTATCTCTCTTCTATCTTCTGTAGAATTATTTAAACTCTTTCGTTTTTAGTTGCCACCTCCTTTTGAGGGTGTCAGGAAATTGTGAACTAAAAATCTTCCCTAATACAAATTTTATAATTCTGTATATGTGTATACCAGGATCTATTGTTTATTTTCAAAATGTCTGCTTAGCAATTTCCAATGAATCCTGTATACTCTTTTCAAAGAGAGAAGCTCCTTTGGGTACTATTAGAGCCGGGTGCAGGTCCAACTCACTTCAATGTTATGTCAAGATTTTGATACCCCAGAAGTTGACCAAATGAGGTGAGAAAGGCCATTTCCCAACACTTTACTTTACTATATAATTCATTCTGCAGGTGAGATTGGACAGGTAGACCAGTTGAAATCATTGTTTTCTGAATCCTATCTTGAATTTCTAGTAGACAAGAGCAGCTTCATCAGAACTGTGTTCCAGAAAGTCCAAACAGGGTAAGCTATACTGGTGGGGACAGAAGATAAATTGGAGAATCCAGTTAAAAAATTGTGATACTATCTCTCTAGTCACTTGAAAGGTATCCACTGAAGGGAAGCTGAGATCGTTTTCCAAGTCCTACTACAACCTGGGTAAAGTATTTCCTTTGTTGTGGACAATTTGTTATTTCTCCATAGGTTTTCCACTTAGAAAGGAAGTACTTTGTAAAGTAGACATGACTAGTCTGGCCAAAGGAAAGGCGGAACTTCCTCTTTTTATTTAAGAAATAAGAATTCTGATTTATAAATCAACAATAATAAATATATCAGTATGAATTCATTTTGGAGAGCCTGAACACTGCCTGGGTCAATAAAAAGGAAATATTTAAAGACAGAGGCACCTGAGAGGCATCTAAGCCATGCTCCTCATCCTCCCTTTTATTTTTTCAATGGTCAGAGGGCATTTCAAGGTTATTTAATCTCTATTCTTAAGCTCTGAAATCTACGCCAAGAAGGTAATACTTGTCCTGAAGTGCTGTTTTAAGAATCAAATTATCAGTGGAAGAAAAGACCCTTGGAAAAAAATTGAAGGGTTATAAAAGGGTAAAGGGTAGAATGTCAACTTTTAAACAGAAATTGTTGGGCCTGTGCTCCTGATGGGTCATACCTGGCTGTGCTGGAAGGGTAAAGTACATTTAATTTATAGAAAATGTATGTCCCTGTCTATTAATGTTTGCTGTAATGTGCTCCATTCTTGGGCTTTTTAAAATGTCGAGAAAACATTTGTTAGATTTATATTATTTCTAGGATAAAAATTGTAGTTGGTGTACATTGGTAACCCCATAAAAGTTTTCTGGAATGGCTGGAAAGATGCCCAGCTAAGATGAGCCAAACCAGATGTTCTCAGTGTGAGGTAGGTTGTTCTGTGCTCATCGTAAATACAGTCCTTCTTAGCATTTAATAATCTCAGTGCCTGAGTCTCCCGTCTCCAGCACTCATGCCATACCTCAGCCTTGCTGGAACATTTGTATTGTTGCTACCACTGATATATCTGTTCTAGAAAGAAGCCAGTTTTTTTTCCAGGACTGTCAAATCAGGAGCTTTCACGAGAACACAAAGATTCACTCTATTACTGCACATCATAGAACTCATGCCTGTAGCTTGAAAATAGAAGTCTTTGGTGTAGGCATTTGCTTGTTTGACAGTTCTGTTCTAAATTTTGAAACTACTGGTACCGTAAAGTGCCTGTCTGACAATGGTGTACCAGAGCTTAGTCATGCAAAATAATTATTGTTCACGGTTCCTTAGCTGGAGTCAATAGCTCCTTGCAAAACACAACATAATGCAGAGATCTAAAGTTACTAAATCAAAACGGAGAAAAAGAAGAATTTTAAACAGGTTTGGCAGGAAAAACATGTAGGTTCTACGAGGTTTGCCAAGTGATTTCTCTCAGCACGTGGAAGGCTCTAATATTTCTAAAGGAGGCCCCATGATAGAAATGATGGTATTAGTACATTCTGGTTACTGCTGTCAGTAAGCTTCTATGATGTGAAAGGCAACGGCAATTACGGAGATATTAGCAAATGGTACGTGGTGTTTGTTTTCTAAACTCGAAATAATATTTTCAGGTTTGCTTCTGTGAATTCAGTGTGTTAAAGCCTCCGATACATCACCTACACTGAAGGAATTGTAATTTAATTGATTAAATTAACTAGATTGGAGTGTTGGGATGCCTTCCCTGGACTTACAGTAGCGTCCATGAATGAGTTTAGTCAGAAAAGTTCACACTAATCCTACAAATGAAGGATTATGTCTCCATGTTGCCTGAAACATTTGCCAGAGAATCTTGGCAAGATTAGGTGTTGCTATTTGACTGCTTCAGTGAAAGGGATGATGTCCCTCTTCATCTTTGGCAGACAATTGCACTAAAGAATATCCCTTTTCTGGGAAAAACAATATCTACTGTTTCTGTGGAAGAGGAAGAAGCACAGAAATAAACAAGGATTTCATAGTTTTCTCTGTAATATATTTACTTACATTTTCCTTCAATGCTTTCAACCCAATATTAAGATGGAATTGATAGAGGTGAATACGTCATTATTTTAGATTTAGCTCATTGCCGTCTTTCATAGAATTCATAAATTAAAAAAATGTATATTACTTATTTATGTTTTTGAGAGAGAGAGGGAAAGAGAATGCGCGTGCAAGTAGGGGAGAGGGACAGAGAAAGAGAGGAAGAGAGAGAATCCCAAGCAGGCTCCACAGTGCCAGCGCAGAACCCAATGTGGGGCTCAATTCCATAAACCATGAAATCATGGCTTGAGCTGAAACCAAGCGCTGGATGCTTAACCGACTGAGCCACCAAGTGCCCCAAGAATTCATAAGTTTATAAGATTAGTTTGTTATTGAGAGGTGCCTGGGTGGCTCAGTTGGTTGAGCATCTGACTTTGAATCAGATCATGATCTCATGGTCCGTGAATTTGAGCCGTGCGTCGGGCTCTGTGCTGTCTGCTTAGAGCCAGGAGCCCGGTTTGAATTCTGTGTCTCCCTCTCTCTCTGCTCCTCCCCTGCCTGTGCTCTCTCTCTCTCTCTCTCAAAAAAAAAAAAATAAACACAAAATCTAAAAAAAAGTAATTTGTTATTGAAGTATAATTTGTATACAGAGAAGTGTATAGAGATTTTACACGTATAGTTCAGTGAGTTTTGATATCCTGAACATTTCCATCACTCCAGAAAGTTTTCTTAGGTTCTTTTTCAGCTAATTGGCACCCCATCCTACTACAAATAACCCTTTTTCATTTCTATTGTTAGATTAGCTTTCCTTTTCTTTGAACTTCACATAAATGAAATTTTACAGGAGATAGTCTTTGGAACTTCGTTTTCTTTTTTTAAATGTTTATTTGTTTTTGAGAGAGAGAGAGGGAGAGAGAGCATGCACAAGCAGGGGAGGGGCAGACAGAGAGGCGAACAGAGGATATGAGGTGGGCTGCGTGCAGACAGCACAGAGCCCAATGTTGGGCTGGAACCTGAACCTGTGAACCATGGGCCGGTGACCCGATTAAGTGGGACGCTTAATCACTTAATCGACGGAGCCACCCAGGCACCCAGATGTGTTTTGTTCTTTTACTTACATAGTATCAAAATTCAGTCCTGTTACTGTGTGTCAAGAGTTTCTTTTTATTTTATTTTTTTATCTTGACCTAGTTAATAGTTCTATGTGAACGTTACCACAATTTGTTTTCCGTTCTTCTGCTGATGGACATTTAGGTTTTCCCAGGTTTTGGCAATTATAAACAAAGCTGCAAAAAAAAATTCTTAACCAATTCTTTTTGTATCTCTATATGTCCTCACTTCTGTTGAATGATCTCAGCATGGAATTATTGGATTATAGTTGGATCTATGTTTATAAGAAACTAAGGGACAGTTTTCCTAGCGTGGGTGTTCCATTTTATACTCTCACAGTCAGTGTATAAAAATCTCACTTGCTGGGGATCCCGGGTGGCTCAGTGGGGTAAGTGTCCTACTTCGGCTCAGATCATGATCTCATGGTTCCTGAGTTTGAGCCCCATGTTGGCCTCTGTTCTGACAGGACAGAGCCTGGAGCCTGCTTCAGATTCTGTGTCTCCCTCTCTCCATCCCTCCCACGGTCTGTCTCCCTGTCTCTTTAAAAATAAATAAACATTAAAATATATTTTTAAATCTCACTTGCTTCAGACCCTCATCAATATTTGATTTAGTCTGTCTTTTTAATTTTTGCCGTTCTAAAATTTGGGAGGAAGGGGGCACCTGAGTGGCTCAGTCGGTTGAGCGTCCGACTTCGGCTCAGGTCGTGATCTCGTGGTCCGTGAGTTCGAGCCCCGCGTCGGGCTCTGTGCTGACAGCTCAGAGCCTGGAGCCTGCTTCAGGTTCTGTGTCTCCCTCTCTCTCTGCCCCTCCCCCACTCATGCTCTGTCTCTCTCTGTCTCAAAAATAAACATTAAAAAAAATTTAAAAAAAAAATAAAATAAAATTTGGGAGGAAGTATCTCATTGTGGTTTTGATTTGCATATCTCTACCTTCGTATATGCCTCTTGGCTATTTACATAACTTCTTTTGTGAATTGTCTATTCAAATCTCTTGCATATTTTTCTATTTTTAATTGTATATTTCTGTCTCTTAATTATTGTTATAGGTATTCTTTGTATATTTTGCATACAAGTTCCTTGTCAGTAAATGTTTTGAAAGTATTTTTTTTTTCATCCTGTAGTTTGCCTATTCATTTTCTTAATGATGTTTTTTTATTAGAAGATTTTAATTTTGATAAGGTTTACTTTATCAATTTTTCTTCTCTTATAGGTAGTGCTTTTTGTGCCTGGTCTAAGAAATCCTTGCCCACCCCCAAGGTGTTTTCATGTTTTCTTCTAGAAGTTTCATAGTGTTAGTCTTTAAGTCTATGATCCATCTTGAATTAATCTTTGTGTATAGTGTGAACTAGAGTTAAGTCCTTTTTATTTTTTAATATGGCTCTCTACTTATTACAGCTCTGTTTGTTGAAACATCCCTTTATTCGTTGAATTGCTCTGGCATCTCGTTGGAAATCAGTTGACTGATTCCGTGTGATTCTATTTCTGGACTCTATTGTGTTCTTTTGACCTACTTGCCTATCCTATACTTTTGCCATATTCTCTTGATTAGTTTCATGAGTTTTATTATTTTTTAGTCCTGTTCCTCTCATTGTAGCTACTTTTACCTCCTCTAGGTAATAGATTCAGAGTTTATTTCAGAAGTTGGTAAAACCCAAATTGCTCTGGAATTATCGCACAATGTATATGTATAGAATAGGAAAAATAAGAACTCTGTTGGAAGAAAGAAACAATCTAGTATACTTTTATTTATTTATTTTTGAGAGAGAGAGAGAGAGAGAGAGCACACAAGCAGGGGAGGGGCAGAGAGAGAAGGAGACACAGAACCTAAAGCAGGCTCCTGGCTCTGAGGCTCAAACTCATGAACTGTGAGATAATGACCTGAGCCGAAATCAAGAGTCGATCATGACCTGAGCCAAAGTGGGATGCTTAACTGACTGAGCCACCCAGGCATCCCTCTAGTATACTTTTAAAAAGCATATTATAATTCTAAAGGAAAGTTTGTATGCTTAGAATGTTGCTTATTTTTATTTTACTTTTCGCTTCCCTTCATCTTAAAAGTTCTCAGGCATGTTTACGCAAATCTTCAAGAGGGATATGCCCCCTTAGTTTCAGATTATGGGGACATGTTTTCTGTGGATTTAGAAAAAAAAAATCTAGGTTAATTACAAGAAATGAAAGGCAGCTGATTCCCTCCCACTTACAGTAAGCCTTGTCTTGTGGTAATGGCAGTCCTTTCTGATATTTCTCCTTTGTGGATTTTTTAAAAGGCAAGAACTGCAAGACTGCAAATGCTTTATTCTTCTAGACCTTTCTGATTTGATTTCCTTTGTCTTTGCTGTGGCAGCTACTGTGCTGAATGACCACTGCTCTCCCCACCCCAAATCACTGACCTTTTAAACTATTTTAATATTTAGTAGAGAATTACTTGTCCTGAAGCTTGGATAGGGCTTTCCTGAAAGATTTTATTATAAACTTAAAACAGTGATGAGGAGCAGAGTTCAAAGTCTAACCCCTCCCTTTACTCAAAGTAAAACAAAGAGGAATTGAGAGTGTCAATTCTTTTTTTCGTAATTTTATTTTTTTAATGTTTATTATTTTTGAGAAACAGAGACAGCATGAGTAGGGAAGGGGCAGAGAGAGAGAGAGAGAGAGAGAGAGAGAGAGAGAGAGAGAGAGAGAATCAGAAACACGCTCCAGGCTCTGAGTTGTCAGCACAGAGCCCGACGCAGGGCTCGAACTCATGAGCCATGAGATCACGACCTGAGTCAAAGTCAGATGTTCAACCGACGGAGCCACCCAGGTGCCCCAAAAGTCTCAGTTCTTTAGTGCCCTAGTTCATTTTCCAATTATCATTCTCATTTCTAAACTGAAATATTTTCTTCCTCAAGTTTGGTGGCCTTCTTACATTTTTGGCCATTGTGTTTGTTACTAGATTATAAACTCCTTGAGTAAAATTATCTGATGTTATTTATCTTAGTTTCAGATTTTAGCATCAAGCCAAGTGCTTTCTATCCACTTCATAAATGGCCTTTGAATTAAATTAACTACTGTCTGGTGTTGATGCGGTACTAAAGACCGTATCATATATATATAACAGACAGGTAATAATTGCTCATGGTTTATTGATAGCGGGAACTCATGGTTTCCTCAATGATTAGTTAAGTTTGAATACATTTTATACTTAGAGCATCAGATGAGTCAGGTGGTCCTTTCTTTTCAAACACATGTTAGAACTGCTCGACTGGAATTCTATTCATCAAATTATTTCATAATAGATCTCTGTACCTTTTTCTGCAATGTTATGATTTGGGCTGTATCACCTCCTAATAGATTAAAAGAGTACTAAACTCATGTGGCAAGCATTCGTCTCAAAGTCTGTCCTAGTCCAGTTAGCGGTGTAGCCAGGTTCCAGAGCACTTTACTGAGATAAGTAAATCAATATAATTTTCAAAAGATACGGACTGGAAAAATGAAGCACTAATATCTTCTGATGCTAGATTTGCCGATACTCCTACTGGGATGCTTACACAGATACTGTTCTCAGGTTTGTGATTAATTTCTGCTTCCTAGAGCAAACTGGTAAGTCTTACTTCCCTTTTTGGTAGAGCAGGCACTTGTCCATCAAATCCTGGACAGCTAGCTAGTCCTGAGGGCACCCCTTAGAAACTGAAGCAGGTAAAATTTGGACAAAAAAAAAGAAAAAAAAAAAAACAAAAACAGTACACTACACAGCAGGTGGTAAATGTGTGAGAAGTATTACCAGGAGAGAAGTAACATAGATCGAAAACATAAATCCTTAAATGGTTTTAGATAATCCCATGGAGGCTAGATTCATAAATATTTTCGTGAGGGCTAGGAAGCTTGGAAATATCCCTAATCTAGATATTGACATTAGAATAATCAGGCCTCCCTAAAACACTCCCCTTAATGTCCCTGTAAAAACCATACTAAGCTGACTGCGTAATCAACTGATCCAATACAATCTCCTCCAAATCCATTTTGGACCCTGAACAAGAGGGGACAGCGTGGGGAAGCTAGTTGCTTGGGATCACAGCTTTGGAAGCCTGGAGGCGATCCCTACTAAATGTTATACTGTGTCCCTGCCAGCTTTTGCCTTGCCACGTGCGCAGGCAAAGTGAAGTTCCCCGGAAGGCAATTTTATCAATGATTTCTAATCAGATTTTTTTTTCTCCCCCAGAGATTTCAATCTTCTATAAAGCTTTTAAAGCTTTCAAAACGCAACAGTAAAAACCTCTAAAAACTGTTTTCAGCTAAGTAGGCGTCACCCGCCTTTTCCTCGCTTGCCCCTCCCACACTGGAAAAGTCCGAGGAGACAGAGGTCCGCTCCTAACCGCTCACATCCCCGCCCCGCTGAACAGGGGGCCCGGCGCGGGAAGAAGGGCTTGCGACCCTCGCCCAACGGAGGAGGTCCGGGAGGGGAACCGGGGGGCGGCGGTTCCAGCGGCGCACAAAAATCAGGTGATTTGGGGGAGGTGCTTCGCTAGGCTGCGACTCCTGCTTCGCGAGCTGGAGCGCGGGTACCGGGAAATCAGCGGAGTGGGCAGGGCGCCGGCCTGCCGTCCCCTCTGCCCGCGCTGGGAGCGCGCCCCGGCGGCCGCAGGCCCCGCCCGCTGGGGACAGGTTTGTGGCTGGATTCCTACTGGGATTCACTGCACGTGCAGGGGAGGGGATGTGGAAGGAAAGGGCACCGAGAGGGCAGTGGCGGGGGGGGGCGGGGGGGCGGGCAGGAGCCTTGCAGGAGGCGGGGATGGGCCGGCAGGTCTTTGCCCGCGTGACACTCCTTTGCTCCATTTAGCTGCTACGCCCTGGCCTTTCAATCCATCACCTCCGAAAGGGAGCTGAGTTCCTGCACCCTCGGCGGTAAGTTTTCCCCCTTGTCAAACTCTGGGAAAGAAACTTGAGAGAGTCCGTCTCTCTTGGGTTGAAGTGGTGCGTTTCTCACGTTTTATTCTCAAGCCAGAGGAGCGTCCACTTTGAATGGGCGTCCAGGAACCTGGGGGGCACAAAAAGGAGGTGCAAGGTGTAGTCCTATATGAAGGCGCTACAGTTGAAGCAACGTCTGCTCACCCTGAGGGGGTGTGAATTCCTGCAGCTCTGGGACCAGGTGCCTTTCCCAGCATCCGTAAATACAAGAAAAACTTGCTCCTCGTGGTTTACTTTCACAGGCAAGAGGAACATCAGCAAACTTAATGATAATAAGGACCACAGCCGCAGCAGCAGCAAAGTGAGGCTATAGATTCAACTTTGCCATAGGATAGGCAGCCCCCCAAGAACAGAGGTGGAAGCCATGGGAAACTCTTATTTGGGAGTTAAGGCCTCAGGTACTATTGCTGTATCTGAACTGGGGCAGTGGAGAGGAGGGCGTGTGTAAATGTCCCATCTCCTTGTTTCCTTTGAAATAGTCCCAAGGCCTCTTGGTAGTCTGGGCACTCATTTCTTTTCTCCTTTGCCTTCTGGCTGTTTTCTCTCCAAGGGAATACCAATATATCAAGCATTGTTATACAGGCAGACGGAAACTTCCCAGGACCCTCCGGTTATATCGAGCTTTTTAGCCACTTAAGACTAGAGTTCTCAGGGCCTTAGCTTGCCTGAACGCCAAGCCACACACACCTTTTGCCTCCCCTGACAGCTTCCCGTCCTGGGAGTTAAGGTTGTAATAGGGTTTGCGGCCCTGTGCTGTTTCCAAAGTAAGAGGACTCTGTGTGTTGACCATCTTTGGTCATTTTTTAAAATGACAAAAAGTCCAAATTTGAATTTTGCTTCTCTGTGGTGACCAAGTACAGTTTTTCTAAGAGTTTGTTTGAGAGCGGACTTCATTAATCACTGAGGCTGGGAAGGGAGGTCAGCAGCGGCCCCCGAGAACAGCCTTACCCCACATCCACCTGGACCCCCCACCATGTTCCTCCTGGCTCCCGGGTTCTGAAGTGTAGGAGGCCAGGGCTGCAGTCGCCTCAACCTGTTCAGAAAATTCTAGAATCGATAACCAGCAAAAAGGAAGTTGGATTATCTTCTTTCTTTATCTAGGAGTAGCGTTCTGTTTGTTCTAGAAGGTGTAAAATTGCAGAGTCATGGCTCCAGGGATGTGTGCCCAGAGTTTTTGTGTGTTTCACAATATCCATGTTGCAAGGCCACCATAAATAAGAAGAGGACTTTGTCCTTTTTGGCCAAGAGCCTGTAAAGAGAAGAGGAACCGTCCATAGTAGAGAGAGAAAGACTCAACTGCAACGAATACAGTGGGGGGTAGGCCTGCTGTAGGGTGAGGAGGGCAAGATAGGAAGCTGAGATTGGGCAGAAAACGGCCCCCAGAAAGCCAGAGTAGTCTAGAATTCTTAGCCTTGGTGGTGGATAGCCCATGGTGAGCCGAACGCTTGACAAACTGGTTCTAGTCTTGGTCCCTCTACTGTGAATTTGGGTCAGATTACTCGCTCTATCTCTCCAGGCCTCAGTTTCCATAAGGAAACCTTAAAGGCAGAGACAAATATCATTTGCTCCGATTCCCTTAGAGTTTTCTAGATCAAGTGAGATAATGTGAAAGCTTTTCGAAAACTCTAAAATTATCTCCTCAGTGCCTAGGATAGTGCCAGAGTAGGAACTTATTTACCAGATGCTTCTATAAAGCACTTACCAGGTCCCAGTGCTTTCCTTAGCTCTGTATGCTTTACTTATTTGATAGTCATAAGAATCCTGCAAGAAAGGAAGTATTATTACCCTCGTTATACAGGGAAGGCAAGTAAGTTCCCGAGAAGTTCAATCCCAACCTGTAAGTGGCAGAATGAAATTCACCTGGACTGTAGTCTCGTTCTAGAGTCTTTGTGCGCTCGACACTCTGCTCTTTGTCCCTCCACCTTAAGGGACTGAACCCTACTCTCTGGCAAAAAAGATGGAGGTATACTGTGCTGTGCCGAACCATGATGAACAATGAAAGGAACAATACACTGTGCAAATACGATTCATCATTGTAATATTTTATTTTCTCTTTTTAATGTTTATTTATTAATGTTGAGACAGAGAGCAGGGTAGGGACAGAGAGACAGAGAGAATCTCAGCAGGTCCCACTCTGACAGCGCAGAGCCCCGATGTGGGGCTTGATCCCACAGTTGTGAGATCATGACCTGATCTGAAGTCAAGAGTCGGACGCTGAACTGACTGAGGTACCCAGGTGCCCCGTAATATTTTATTTCCCATAATCCATAACCAACTTGCGTGTTCAGTCTTTTCTTAGATTGTTCGTACCTCATTCCTAGAACACTCAAAACACCTAACATTTTACTCTCTTAGTTATGAGTACTACTGTAAGGCTCTCCTCCCTCTTGGCAACCTTTTCTAGTAAAAAGCTTTCAGTAATTGCATTTTGTCTGTAGTGCCCAGCCACGATGCAGGCTCAAGGCAACTTATTGACAAATCAGCTTTGAAAAAAAGTGTACACGGCATCTTCTTATTCTATGCCATAAATCACTTCTCTACTTCTTAATGTCTTACCTTCATTATTCCTCGCTGGCCCTCAGGTCTCCGAGAGGTGGTTCGTGGTGTGAAATCGGGCTTTGCATTGGCCCATTTCCCCCCACCACAGACCTGAGGAGTTAGTCATATTCTCGGAGTTGGAAAAACCTTGTGTGAGGTGCGCTTCCAATGTGTTATTCACATTTAAAGAAAAATACCTTGCATTGTCCTTTTCCTCCAACTGCTGGCATGTTTGTATGCTTTTACCACCAGCTGTTCTGGAGAGCTTTCATTTTTTCTCAAAAAAAATTTTTTTAATGTTTATTTATTTTTGAGGGAGACAGAGTGCAAGCAGGGGAGGGGCAAAGGGAGAGGGAGACACAGAATCCGAAGCAGGCTCCAGGCTCCGCTGTCAGCACAGAGCCGGATGAGGGACTCGAACCCATGAGCTATGAGATCATGACCTGAGCCGAAGTCGGGCACTTACTGGACTGAGCCACCCAGGCGTCCCTCTACTTTTTCAATACCAGTTTTCACAAAGGGAAAACCATTCTCTGGCTTTTATTCCACTGCTAAATAAATTTCATTTTGCAAACATTCGTAGAGACCTACAGAAACTGTTCTAGTTGTAAAATTATTGTTAAAAAACAACAATTCCTACTTGATAAAATTTTTTAATATTTAAAAAGTTTTTAATATTTATTTATTTTTAAGAGAGAGAGAGAAAGAGAGAGAGAGAGAGAACGAGTAGGAGAAGGGCAGAGAGAGAGGGAGACACAGAATCCAAAGCAGGCTCCAGGCTCTGAACTCTGAGCTGTCCGCACAGACAGAGCCTGACGCGGGGCTCGAACAGCCGAAGTCAGTCGCTTAACTGACTGAGCCACCCAGGCGCTCCTTAGTTTTTTTTAAATTAACATTCCTGCTGTGTTTCTTCAGATCTCGGTCCAGAGGCTTAGGGATCCCTCATTAGGCTAATTACATCAACTCTGAAGGATAGTGCAGTTTATTCATGACTTCCCCCCACCCCACCCGCCCTACTCCCACTAGGAGAACAAAAGCAGATACGTTAAATGGTCCTAAAAGTATTGTCTTGCACTGAGAGCTTATATAACACTCTCTGTTTTCAAGACTACTGAGTTGTGGAGGTGGATTAGTTTATTGTATGCATTTGGTTTTGTTTTTCAAACAAGAACACATGGTTTCTGTTTGCTTAAATCCAAAGTACATTTTCAGCCTACCTTGGAAAATAGGGGTTACTTGGAAAGCTTTGGTTTCTTTATCTGAAAATGGGAATAGTAGTACCTACCCTGTATCACTGGAAGAAGAAACAAGACAACAGACGTAAGGTGTGTCAGCAGTGCTAGCCACAGAGCAGGCGTTCAATCAACGTTAGTTGAATGAGAGTTAAGCAGTTTGTAGTCTCTCTCTCACCTTTTTTTTTTTTTTTTTTTTTTATGTTTATTTTTGAGAGACATAGAGTGCAAGCAGGGGAGGGGCAGAGAGACAGGGAGAGAGAATCCAGGTAGGCTCCAGGTTCTGAGCTGTCAGCACAGAGCCCGTGAGCATAGAGCCCGATGCGGGACTCAAACTTGTGAACCATGAGACCATGACCTGAGCTGAAGTTGGACGCTTAACTGACTGAGCCACCCAGGTGCCCCAGCAGTTTGCAGTCTCTTGAAGGAGTTAGTACTGTGTAGTTAGTGTACAAGATATGAAGTCATAGGCGTGGGTTTGTCCTACCGTGGTTGCCTAACATCTTGGATTCACATTTTCTTCCTCTGTAAAATGGATATAGTTATGAGGACTGTAATAGTGTAGTTATAAAGGTCAAATAATGCATATAAAGTGCATGGCAGAGGTGGACACCCAGTGAGCTCTTATAAAATTAAGTGTATATGTATGTTGTTTAGATCACAGTAACAGCAATGCGTGGACAACAATATGACCAGTAACACAGTATAGAAAGAGTTATAGATTTATAGGTTATTGGTAGATGGATAAAATGATCAGAATTTGATAGATGTCAGTCTAATAAAGTGGCAAACGGGTTGAGTTTTAAAGTCAGGAGTGGACATTGTGTACAAGAGACAGCACTACATGCCAAGCATGGATATGAGAAAAGGTGTGTGTTTATGTGGAAGAGATAGAAGAAGCAGATAGCAGGGCTGATGATAGAATGAGAGGACATTAGAAAAGTGCCAGACGGGGCTGCCAGACGGGGTGGGGGATTTTAATGTGAAGCTTTACTTAATCCCTACCCATTTTGACTGCAGTATCACTGGTCTATCGTAGCTTTCCTTCTGAGTACATTCCCAATTGTACTTCCAACTCCAGACAGATAGTTGCATTCATTGGAAAGTGAAGTCACTGGAAGAGTTATATAAAGGTATTCTTCCTGGGGCGCCTGGGTGACTCAGTCGGTTGAATGCCAGACTTTGGCTCAGGTCATGATCTCTCGGGTTCGTGAGTTCGAGCCCCATGTCCGGCTTCCTGCTGTCACTAGGATCCTCTGCCCCCCTCCTTCTTTGCCCCTCCCCCATTCGTGCTCTGGTGCGCTCTTTCTCTCTCTCAAAAATAAAATTAAATAATAAAATTTAAATAAAAAAATTAAAGATAATCTTCGTTCCCTTTTTTCTTCTATGAAAGTACCATCAATGCCAACTCCTTACTTTGCATTTGCCTAGCATTTGGTTTCTAATATCTTGCTTCTCCTTCTTCACTTGTGTTGGTATTGATGATGACTATAATCATGCTGATAATGATGATCATAATTATATAATAGACTTTACTGAGAGTGTTTCATGGGCCAGGAGCTGTGCTAAGTATAAGAATATTCCATATGACATCTCAATTAAATCCTGGCAACAAATCAGTAAGTTAGGAGCCATTGCCTTATAAATGAAGACATTTTCATTTCATCTTATAAATGAAGAAATTTAGTTTCAGAGAGACCAATCTCTCAACCAAAGCTAACACCAAATGGTGGGACTGGAATTCAAATCTTGTAGCCTGGGATCTTAAACACTATTGATATGACAAAAAACTATAAGCCGGGTTTCTAAGCTGGACATGTGTTAGAACTTAGGCATTTCAAACATTAATGGTGCTACTATGTACATACTTTGATGTTTCGAATGAGATCAGTCCATGCACTCTGGTCTTTTGGGTCCAGCTTGTGGTTTATCTTGATGCAAAAACATGATTTTAGTCTTTCTTCATAGCATTTTGCCCATTTATCTTTGTTCCTCATACCCCTACATTTTTGTTTTTGCTCCATGCCTGTTTGATATCTTCAAGCTCAATGTTACATAACTAGAAAAAAAAAAAAAAACCTTGATGCTATTTATTTTGAAATTGAAAAAAAAGATTATTTCTTCTGTGAATAAACCCAGGATATTTTTTGAGAACAGCATTACATTAATGCTGCAATGTAAGGGTATCATATGGCTGTCAGGTTATTTGGGGTATTTATGTCTGCTTTTCCTTTCTTGTCTCAAATCTTTTTAAGAGTCCAGACCAAAACTGAAAAAATGGTTGACCTCACCGAACTAATGGAAAATGAAGTATTCATGGCCTTTGCTTCTTATGCAACGATTATTCTTTCAAAAATGATGTTTATGAGTACTGCGACTGCATTCTTTAGATTGACAAGAAAGGTAAGACATTTGGGGGCAAGATTTTCCTTTAAGAATTGCAATTTTGGAAAGCAGTTTTCTTAATTTACCTTTTTTTTTTTGTTGGTAAATCCCAATGGCACATTGTTTAATGTTGCAAATGAATTACGCAATCATTTAGTACAGATGCATCTGATATATTTATGGAACAGGTATTTTCTCCTGGAAACTCCTAAGTGATTTTTTTCCTTGTGGCTTTTCCCTTTTGACATGCTGCTTAGTATATGAGATTCCTGGGGTATCAAAGTTTTCAAGAAACATTCTATGGTTTTCCATTAATGGTATTCCATTAAGAGGATCCTTAATTTTACCCGCTGGAGTTTAGAAAAGAGTCCTTTTCCAGACAGTTAGCTGGTGTTTTCAGTCTATGACAGGTGAAGGATATACCTTTGGGGACAGAATTAAGTTCTTATGATTATCAATAGAGTCTTTTATGATTGGGACAGGCATTCGAATTTTGTGTAGGTCCAGCTTCTTAAGTGGATGCTATTTCTGCCCAGCATTATAAGAACGTGATTTTTTTCCTGAAATGGAGGGTTGGGGAAAGTGGTAGAAAGATTTTGGAATGTATATCCTGCACTGAAGCAGAGTTTCTAACACAGTAAGGCGGGTAGAGCAAAGCTACCTTGACAAAGTTAAACTATTTTCATTGGTGTCGTCCCTCATCAGCAACTACTTCCTGGAAACCACCTATTTCTCTCTTAGTGCCTGTCTTGAGCTTTTGTCCTCCAGAGACTTACTTTTGTCTAGAGCTCACAGTCATCTTTAGGTATTTCCCTGTTACCGTCAGGAGGTATAATTCCTTCCCAAGGACATTTGCATTTTAATCCGGGCATACACAGACATGTTTAAGCCTCTGATAGACCCAGGTGGTAGAGCAGCAAGCCGTAAAGTGGCTGCCTACCACCAGCTCCGCAGTGTCCTCTAGAAATAGAGTAGCCCGCAGCATAGCAGAAATGCCTTCCATCCCATCTTATAAGAAAAGGAGAAAGGAACTCGAATTTGTGAAGCGACAGTGATATGTACCGGGAACCGTGTGGTGCTCTTTGTATGTGTGAAATCATAGGACCGTTTTACATAATTGTTCATATTATCACGTGAAACAAGGGTTAGTCCCCCCATTTTAGAGATGAGGAACTGAAGATCAGAGACGTTACGCCCCAATAAAGGGTGATGCTGAGATTTTAATTCGGATTGCTTTAAACTCAAATCTCACCCACTTTCCATTGTAATACATTTGTTTACTTAGTTTAAACATATTTATTGAACATCTAGTGTGTGCCAGCTAGAGCTGACCTCGAGAGCTGATGCTGTATCATGTCCTTTCTCATCCGTTCTCCTCAACATCTTAATCTGAAATAAATCCTTATGTCATATCAAGAAAAATATGATAATATTTATGGGTTTCTAGGCTTAAATTAGGCTAATTTTGTAGTTCATGTTTTTCTTTACTATAAATTATTAAGCAGTGGAACATTTTAAATATTTCTTAAGTGCACTTTTCAAGTTTCAAAGGGTGGGGAAATCATATCGAATATCAAAGAGCATAATCATTGCAGGAAGGAATAAATGAACGCATGCCCTACAACATGGACTTGGCGTTTGTAGGAATGTGATTCAGCTTCTTATATTTCACTATATTGTTCAACCCAAAGTGTTAATTCAGCAAAAGAAGAGAGATACCCATATCCTAAGAAAGTACAAAATACATTTCCTGTCCCTCACTCTTTTTATGCTTCTTGCCTGTTCTCTAACATCCTTGGCTAGTAAACTTATGACTTTGCTATGAGCCAATCAGTTGGAAATGTTAATACCCTCGAGAGAAGTTGTATCAACATCACTATGAAAAATGCCAGTTCACCACAGTAATAGTCAATGGTGACTTAAAATTATGCTCTCTTTTCCCTTTTTGCTATTTTTAAGCATTGGTTTTATTTAAGTTCCTATTTATGTTTTTCTTAAAAAATTTTTTTGAACCGTTGATAAAAATGCAGATTTAAAGTATAGACCCTTCCCTGTGTTTGAGCTCTGAATTTTCTTTTCCCAAGGGCCAATCTGGATGCCTGTATTTCTTCTGTTAAAATGCAAATAACTTCTCAGGTAGAATACTCCCCTGTTATTTGGTGTTTGAACAAAGTTTTTTTTTTTCCCCCTTGGTATTCGGAATAGGTTTTTGCCAACCCAGAAGACTGTGCAGGCTTTGGCAAAGGAGAAAATGCCAAGAAATATCTTCGAACAGATGACAAAGTGGAACGAGTGCGAAGGTAAACTCACCGCATCCTGAAATTATTTATTTTATCAAAGAATTTTGGTGAAGGAGGTCAGTGAGATGTTGGGGATCATAAGAAGGGGAAAAGCCAGTTATCTTATATAGTCCATATAATAGTTATGGAAAATTAGGGGCACCTGGGTGACTCAGTCAGTTAAGTGTCTGACTTCAGCCCAGGTCATGATCTCACAGTTCGTGAGTTTGAGCCCCACCTCGGGTTCCATGCTGACAGCTCGGAGCCTGGAGCCTGCTTCGGATTCTGTGTCTCCCTTTCTCTCTGCCTCTCCCTGACTCATGTTCTGTCTCTCAAAAAATAAATAAATGTTAAAAAAAATTAAAAAAAATAATTATGGAAAATTAGGATGTAGAAGGCTCCAACTCTCACTGCACTTGTACACGTTGCCAATATCCTACTTGGTTGGAGTTAATGACTTTGCTCCATGTAGGGATTTTTTCAAAAAGAGTTCCAGGTAGGAGATAACATGAGGATGGTAGATTCTTGCAGTTTTGTCATCTTTCTCTAGGATTGAGAGTGTCCGCTTGCGTGAAAGGTTGAAGATACTTTTGCATAAGACTCAAAATATGGGTGGGTGACTCAGTCGGTTAAGTGTCCAACTCGGTTTTGGCTCAGGTCACGATTTCATGGTTCCTGGGATTGAGCCCCATGTCAGGCTCTGCGCAGACAGCATGGAGCCTGCTTGAGGTTCTCTCTCTCTCTCTCTCTCTCTCTCTCTCTCTCTCTCTCTCTCCCCTCTCCTCTCATGCACACTTGCTCACTCTCTTGCACTCTCTCAAAATAAATAAATAAAAATTGAAAAAACAAGGCTCAAAATATGAACATGGGAAATCTTGCCCTTCTTTCTCTCACTCCTTTGTAGGTATTATGTCTAATGCACTGAGAATTCAATAAACAATGAAAAGCAATAAGCCAAGGTACCATTCACACGGGTTCCTAATAATATAATTAATATACTAAAAAAAAAACAACACACACACATTGAATTCTGGTTCTAAAGGTATATTTCTTAATCCTTGCCATAAAGTCATGTAAATTGCAAACTTTTTTCACCTTCACTCAACTGTAATTGACAAAATCATAAGACATTTAAAGTGCACAGCATCGTGATTTGATCGATATACGCCGTGAAAAGTTTATCCCCACCGAGTCCATCAACACATCCGTCCCCTCCACACTTACCACCCTCTTTGTTTTTCATGAGAACTTTTAAGTTCTAATCTCTTAGCAGATTTCAATTATACGGTACAGTGTTATTAACTATAGTCACTGTTATGCTTTAGATCCTCAGACCTTCTTCTTATAACTGAAATTTTGTTTATCTTTTACTGACCTATCCTTAGCTCCCCCCAGCACCTGGCAACCACTTTTCTACTCTCTGTTTCTATGAGTTTGACTTCTTTTTCCTGTCTTTTAGATTCCTTGTATAACTGATACCATACAACATTTGTCTTTCTCTGTCTGCTTTATTTTACTTAGCATAGTGTCCTCCGGGTTCATCCCTGCTATTGCACGTAACAGGATTTACTTTTTTAAGGGTGAATAATCTTCCCTTGCACATATATGCCACATTTCCTTTATCCATTCATCTGTCGAGGGACACTTAGGATGTTTCTGTATTTCGGCTATTGTTTTTTTTGTTGTTGTTGTTTTTTGTTTTTTGTTTTTTTTTTTTCAACCCATCCACCTACCCACCCATCACCCCATAAAACCCTCCCTGCCTCTATCCATCCCTTCACTCATTTGATTTGATCAATCCATGTTGTGTGAGGCTCTTTGCAAAGCAACTTGATGAAGCACAGTTTTGCCTAGGTTTGGGAGCATGTGCCAACTGAATTTTTCTAAGTCTTCTAGAGATTTGTGAGTTCAGAGGGTGTCTTTCTGGGTTGTGTGTAGGCTTGAAATGCTTGGCAGCCATGATGATCAGTCAGGGGTCCCAGGCAGCCTCATAAAGGCAGAAATGATTCTAATCCTTCCTGTTGATTTCTTTTTCTTGTCTTTTTTTCTTGTCTTTTCTTCTTTCTTTCTTTCTTTCTTTCTTTCTTTCTTTCTTTCTTTCTTTCTTTCTTTCTTTTCTTTCCTTTTCTTTCTTTCTCTCTTTTCTTCCTCCCCTCCTCCCTTACTCCCTTCCTCCCTTCCTCTCTTTTTCTTTTTTCCTCTTTCTTTCTTTCTTTTTCTTTCCTTCCTTCCTTCCTTCCTTCCTTCCTTCCTTCCTTCCTTCCTCCTTCCTTCCTTCCTTCTCTCTCTCTCTCTCTCTCTCTCTCTTTCTTTCTTTCTTTCTCTTTCACAGAGTTCACAGAGTAAGCCATTTTCAATAAAAGGGTTTGCAAACGTAAAATTTCCTCCCCAAGGGCTCCTTCTGCATGGCTCAGACCTTTCATCACTAACTCAACTTGTAATCTTGGGTAAAAGAAGGTTCTCCACTCATTTTCAAAGGAAAAAAAAAAAGCAAAGCAAAACAAAACAGCCACATCATGAAGTCGCTCCATGTAATGAGGTTGCTCTGTTGAGCTGTCATTACTCTGGGCTCC
>PITB01021697.1:0-28449 GCA_004024585.1 Paradoxurus hermaphroditus | reverse complement strand
TATGTTGATAAAAGATTTCAAAAGAAGTTCAATATTAAAGTCAAATATTTTTTTAAAATATAGATATTTAGCAAGCACATAGTAAATTTGAAAAATACTGTCAAACATACAAAACATTCACATACAAAACATTCACATACAAAACATTCTATCAAATGACTGCAGAATACATATTTTTGTCAAGTCCAAATATAATACTTCTACCATAGACATATGCTAGGAAATAAAACACGTTCTGATGAATTTAAAAGGACTGTTATAATGAAAGTACATTCTGTATTTAGAACAGATTGAAAACAAAACTGCACAGGACATCAAAATGTATGGAACGGAGCTGTAACAGTGTTGAGAGGAAAATGTATAGCTCTAAAATTTAATATCAGAGAAAAAAAAGAACTTCTAAACAGTAACTTAAGTTTCTAATAATATACTAGAAAAAAAAAGCACAAATAAATACAAAACATGATGCTATGTGATCCAAATGTTTTGGTAAAAAAAACTAAAAAGAGTTTTATATTTGATGATAAAAAATTCATTGACATTATACAAATTGTTTCAGCAGCCATGAAAGGAAGAATGAATAAATGTCAACATATATAACTACATTTTTTAATGTGTTATTTATTTTTAAGAGAGTGCAAATCGGGGAGGGAAACAGAGAGACAAAGGCCCTAAAGCCGGGTCTGTACTGACAGCAGAGAGCCTGATATGGGTCCTAAACTCACAAACCAGGAGGTCATAATCTGAGCCAAAATTAGATGCTCAACCGACTAAGTCACCCAGGTGTCCCAAACCCATTCTTTTTTTAAAGTACTTTTAGTTTACCTATTGGAATTGCATATACTGCACACATTTAAAAAACATATTATTTAAAAATTAAAAACAACGAATGTCAAACATGTGAAGGTTCCATAATGTTATCATTTTATCATTTGAATATTATTTATTAAACAACTTCTGTGTGAAATGCCCTTTCCAAACATGGGGATATACTGATGAACCAAATATATCAGAGAACTTCAAAGGTTATGATATGGGGAATATATTAAGATCATGTAATTGAAAAAATCTTCATTGTATGAGAATAAAAGTCATGATATCATTTCATAATATCATTTACAATAAGAAACTTGGTATTCTCAAGTTTGTGTGTGCCCACCTACTCATGTCACAAAACTACATACAAACTTCACATTGTGATAGACATGTGGATAATTTATATGATTTTATATATTTTTCTGCTCTTTAAAAAGAAATTTTGTATAAATATATTTTTATAATCACCTCAAGAGTTCAATATAATAGTATCACTAACAAAGAAGTTTACAGTAATAAAATGTAAATATATGTAATTAAAAATTAGTTTTTTGCAACATGAACACTGAATCACAATTTATAGCTGAACCATAGCATATTAATCTATTCATACAATGTCACTTTCTATTTGTGTGATGAAATATTTTATTTACATGCATAAAATTGATAAATATGTATAACAATATTAGCCTCTGTTCTGTCAGTTTTGGACTTGGTTTTATGACTTTTATATTATCTAGAAATATTAAATTATTATCCCCCAACACAAGTGTGTCTATATTTCTGAAAATATATCAGCATGTGCAACCACACACACACACACACACGCACATATATAGACGTGTTTTACAGTATATTTTTAAAAACAGGTTAGCAATCCATGACTATATAAATTTCTATAATTAATCTTCAGGTTACGGCATAGTTGCTTCAACATTTTGTTTTTTAAAATCAAAGTAAATGAAAATTAAAAAGGAAAGAAAAAAATCAGATTATAAAAAGGAGAATATTATCGTACATGATCACGTATTTCATTCTAACACTGAATAACCTTATATTCAACCTCATATTGGTCAAATCAACTACATATAAACTGTAAAATATTTTTAAAGACCTGAGGATTAGTGTTGACAAAAAATATTTTGAATATTCTTTTTTTGAATTAGGTATTCCTGTAACATCAAACAGTAGAAGCAAATATATAGGAACTTCACAAAGATAACGGAGACGAGAAAAAGTTTTAGGCTGAGTAGCAAAATCATTCCACTTCTTTCCTAAAGTTATTTTAAATATTCATTCATTTATTTATTTATTTATTTATTTATTTATTTATTTATTTAACTTAAGAGTTAACATACAATGTAATATTAGTTGCAAGTGTACCATGGAAGTGATTCAACACTTCCATACCACACCCGGTGCTCTTCACAAGCGTACTCCTTAATTCCCATTACCCATTTAACTCATCCCCCTGCCCACCTCCCCTCTGGTAACCATTAGTTTGTTCTGTATAGGTAAGAGTCTATTTGCCTCTTTCTTATTTTTCCCCTTTGCTTGTTTCATTTCTTAAATTCCACGTATGAGGGGCGCCTGAGTGGCTCAGTAGGTTGGGCGGCCGACTTCAGCTCAGGTCATGATCTCACGGTCTGTGAGTTCGAGCCCCGCGTTAGGCTCTGTGCTGAGGGCTCAGAGCCTGGAGCCTGCTTCCGATTCTGTGTCTCCCTCTTTCTCTGCCCTTCCCCTGTTCACGCTGTGCCTCTATGTCTCTCAAAAATAAATAAACATTAAAAAAAAATCCCACGTATGAGTGAAATCAGATGGTATTTGTCTTTCTCTGACATATTTTGGTTAGCATAATACTCTCTAGCTCCATCCGTGCCATTGGAAATGGCAAGTTTCACTCTTTTTCATGGCTATTGGTCAGAAATTTGAGGATACAGAATTTAAAATTTGAGGAGAGAGTTTAAAGTTTCCTTGGATAGAGATAACTAACAAAGAAAATGCAGAGAAGAAAAGTTCATTACAGAGTTGGTAGTGCAAGTATGCTTGCTTCTAAGATAAATTTCAAAAGTTTTTGCACACACGGGTAAGAGTAGGAGTTAGAGATAGAAGTCATCAGTAATAACTTTCATAGCAATAAACCAACAAAACAACACAACAAAGAAATGGAACTTATAATTTGTTTAAACTTGCACAGCAATAGGAAGTGATTTTGACAACATAGCTAACTGGAGGGGGAGTGGGAGGAAGTCTGAAGTTGATGGGAAATTCTGCAAATTCAGTTACTTTTTATTTGTCCTCCAAAATTGCAGCACTCTTAATTAGGTTTAGGAAAGTGCTTCTTTAAAGTTTAGGGAGATCTTGGGGCTCCTTAGTGGCTCATTTGGTTACGTGCCCGACTCTGGATATCAGCTCAAGTCATGATTTCCTGGTTGTGACCTTGGGGTCATGAGATCCAGCCCCACATTGAACCCTGAGTTCATGCTCAGCATGGAGCCTGCTTGGGATTCTCTCTCTCTCTCCCTCTCTCTCCTTTTCCCTCTCCTGCTCATGCTCTCTCTCTCTCTCTCTCTCTCTCTCTCTCTCTCTCTCTTTTTAAAAATAAACATTAAAATAAAGTTTAAGGGGATCTCTCTAAATTAAACAGGCAAGGAAAATGGGAAAATATACTTACCATTTCTAGATTTCAAAGTAATACATTTTTATAAAACAGAACCAACTATATAGTTGTTTTCAGTTATATTTCTCTTAGCTCCTATGTAAGATAGGGTTACCTTATAAGTGGACTAGTTTAACACAATGCTTATCCTCATGGAAGGCTAAAGGTTTGCTGTTGATGCTTGGTCAAGATAAAGAAATATTCAGCGTAAAGCTCAGAACTCGTTTGGAGACAGCCAGGACTTGCTTGTCTACAATGTTTAGGGATGCACTGCTTCATCATTTATACCTGCTAACCAGTTACACAAACTGGTATATGACCAAAAGGGGTCAAAGATATAACTGTAAATTTTTGCGGGGGCCCCCTTGAAATCACAATTCAAGCATGTATCTGTGTCATCAATATAAAACAGATATTGGGATATCCTTGTGGCTCAATCAGTTAAGCATCTGACTCTTGATTTCAGCTCAGGTCATAATCTCATGGTCCTGAGACTGAGCTCAAGTTGGGCTCAGCGAAGACCATGGACCCTGTTTGGGATTCTTTCTCTCTCTCCCTCTCTCTGTGTCCCTTCCTTGCTCATGCTTTCTCCCGAAATAAATAAACTTTAAAAAATTACATATATATTACATATATACATGTATGTATACATGTATTATATACATATATAACACTTCCTTTGCAACTGAGAAAGGAGCCTAGGGGCCTGCATATAATCCTAAGACCCTCTTGGTAGCCTGATCTTACTTTCTGCTGCCAAACAAAAAGCCTTACATTAATACACACTAGAGGCCTCTGAATTTTTTCAATTATCTGATCCTGTGTAATTGGTGCAACTCTCAAAGTTTCCTTTTTCAGGATAGTGTTCTCTACCCTAGCCATTCAAAGCATGTTATAGAAGTTGGTACACCTTTTGGGTTCCTGGACCCAACAGCAAAACAGGAAAGGTGGTTTCCCACAGCACCAAACAGTAATTCACTGGCTACATGTCCTATAATTCAACTCAGTTAAAACACTTATCTGCCCCTGGAGCTAGCATGAAATTCCACAGGTAAAAGGCTCAGTACCACAAGAGTACCCTCATACTCACTTCATCCACAAGTCCAAACCCAGGTTATTACCTGTGATTCGTACCTATCAGTTGGAAATTCTGAGAATCCCTGCTTCTGGTTTCAGATGCCAGTCATTAAGTCCAGATTGCTACTTGTACTTCTGTCTGACTGGCTATTATTCAGACTCTCCCATGAACTCCCTCCTTGAGTTTGGTTAATTTGCTATAGTGTCTCACAGAATTCAAAGGAACATTTTACTTACCAAATTATTGGTTTATTATAAAAGGACATAACTCAGGAACAGCAGATAAAAGTGATGTATATGGCAAGGTATGAGGAAAAGGCATAGAGCTTCCTTGTTCTCTTTGAGAGGAAAACTCTCCCTAAATCTCTGCATGATCCCTAAACTGGAAGCTCTCCAAACCCTTTTTAGGGAGGATTCATTACATAGGCGATGATTGATGAAGTCATCCAGCCTCTTTCCTCATCATGGAAATCAGAGGGGTGGAACTGAATGTTTCAATGCTTTACTTGCAAGGTTGGCTCCACCTATGTTTCTCTCACTTAAGAAATTATAGGGAGTTTGAGAACTCCGTGGGAGAAATGGAAAGACCAAATATATCTCTCTCATAATCACAGTATCACAGCACTCAATTCTGTTTCGTGAACTTGCTCGATTCTCTGATTGGAGTCTTTGAGGGTATAATGTACTATCTGGTACCACTCTGGTTTCTACTTATGGAACAACCAACTCACGTTGAAAATCTGATGCAGCTATGCTATTGTCCAGATGCCCTTGAACTCAATGTCAGATGAAAGCTCTTCCAATAAAAAGAGGCAAGTTTGTTTTCACAAAAATTCCACAGTTAAACTATTACTGAAAAAAAAAAAAAAACATTAACTTTGAGATGACAATATTTTGAGGTAGACTGAAATCCTTCCATTTTTATAGAAGAGTTCATTTTGTTTTTAGCTGTTTGATATTTTTAGTACTTAATTATTTTGTTGCTAAAGTGAATAACTGAGAGCACATTTAAAAATATTATTTATTATGCAATTATATCTATGGGAATTATCTTAAAATATGTTTGGTTACCTATTTGTCGGTTTTTTAACTGAAAATATTATACTATGGTAATAAATATTATACTAATGCCTAAAGAGTCAATATTTCATATACTTTCCCTAAAAGCATTTTCTATATTTTTTAAATATTTATTTTTGAGAGTGAGGGAGGGGCAGAGAGAGAGGGAGTCACAGAATCCAAAGCAGGCTCTAGGCTCTGAGCTGTCAGCACAGAGCCTGATGCAGGGTCCAAACTCAAGGACTGCGAGATCATAACCTGAGCCAAACCTTAAGCGTCTGAGCCAAAGTCAGATGCTTAACTGACTGAGCTACCCAAGAGCTCCTAAAATGTCTTTCTAAAAATTATTTTAGATAACCCTGCTTTTCTTTTTCAACCAAAAGTTTTAGCTTTCCAAATTAATTTGACTGCTTGTCATCCATGATGGCAGATTTGTTGAAGGAAATAAGGGACTACTATTTTAGCGATAAGTTGAAGATGGTTTAAATATAAATCATTTCAGAACAAATTAAAGTGTAGTGGGTCAAAATGTAATTTTTATCACATCAATCATATCTGTCTCTACTGTTTAACATTTTTTAGTATTGTACTGTAATGATTAAGTTCACTGCGAATAAGGGGCATTGCCTTTAAATATCACATCTAGATCCAGCACTGTGCAAATTTTACTATTTTCTATGATAAAAATAACCGACAAATGTAAACATCTCAAATTATTTGTAAAACAAAGAGAAATTGATTTTTGCTTTTTATTTTAAAATTTCATTGGAATTCTATAAGGGAATGATTATAACACATTTAATTCAGCTTACATTAATATATACATATATAGCATATTTACACTGAAGAAGAAAATGGATTGAAAAATGAATCATTATACTAAATGTCTCTTACTCTTTGCAGAGAGGTAAAGGGGTTTATGGGAAGAATATGATATAGGTTGGTTTCCTATATTTGAGATTCGTTTTGCCTTACTTTCTATTTTAATTAAAATTATTATTAATACTGTTGTTTTTAGGAGAATGATTAAGATAACTTAGATTGCTGCTGCTTTACTGTGGTGAGAAGGAAAAGTTAAAGCTCCCTGGGGCAACATCTCAGTGATAATGGCAGAGGGAGAAAAGGCATCACCAAGCTGCTGGCTTCAGAGAATGGGAGTCTGCAAAAATAACTGCAGATAAACTGAGAAGTAACACACGGAGAATCATCTGATATCTACTGACACTCATGGGTGTGGATTTTTTTCAGTTTAACCTAGATTCATATGGAGTGTTCTGTTTTCTTCTGTATTGTGCTTGGCCGGCCAACTGGTCCCCATTTTTCTGCTTGTAAGTATAGATCTATACATGGGCTGTGAAGCACAACGTTCCATAAATTCTGCAGCATTCTGGTAAAAGCTTTACTGTAGAGCTGTCTGCTGGCAGAAACGCCTCTTCATATTGAAGGAATAAAAACTCGAGTATGCTTCATGACCATAATCACTTCCCTTGGAGCAGACATTTGTGGAGGACAGCAAATTGATTCATTTTTCTCACCTACTTTACGCAACCTCTGAATGCAGTGTCCTGAACTCAACCAACAGGAAATAATTTCAAGTAAACTGAACTGGCCAAAAGAGAGAAAAGCAGCTCAAACCAAAAACAGAACACAAATGGACGTTACACTTACATTATTCGCTATGGTTAATGGGCCTTACAATGTCTGTGCAAACAGCTTCTACTATGTTCTTTAGTACAACACACTTCACTCTTTGTATTCATCCTTGCTCTGCTCTAAGTTATTAGAAAATTCAGATTTGCTAATTGAAAGGTTTTGGCACGGTGCAGCAGCTTCACTTAACAATATCTTTGAGGGGCGCCTGGGTGACTCAGTCGGTTGAGCGGCCGACTTCGGCTCAGGTCACAATCTCATGGTCTGTGAGTTTGAGCCCCGCGTCGGGCTCTGTGCTGATGGCTCAGAGTCTGGAGCCTACTTCGGACTCTGTCTCCCTCTCTCTCTCTGCCCTTCCCCTGCTCACGTTCTGTCTCTATGTCTCTCAAAAATAAATAAAGGTTAAAAAAACTAAAAAAAAGAAGTTTTTTAAAAAAATAATATCGTTGATGAAGTAGTAAAAAATATTAATTTTATTAAATCTAGACCCTTGAGTAAACATTTTTAATCCTCAATATGAAGACAAGTATAGTATGCAAAAAGCTCTTCTGCTGCTTACTGCAGTATAATACTTATCTTAAGGTAAAGCATAAAATAACTTTTAGAAAGAACACCAGGTTTTCATTACAAAACCACTGACAGTGAAACAATTATCCAGATATGAGTATTTGCATACATTTTATTAGAAGTGAACTTGTAATTCAATGAAAAAACATTGTTGCTAGCCATAAAATTTTAATTTTTAACTGAAAATTAGAATTTTTAGAAACTTGTGTCTGCCACTGTGAGCTTGAGAGCTTCCCAGTACTTACTTCTCCTGATGAGATTAGTGATATTAATAAATGTAATTTTTTAAGTTTATTTATTTATTTTGAGAGAGTGAGAGAATGGGGGAGGGACAGAGAGAGAGAGCAAGAGAGAAAGAGAGAATCCCAAAGAGGCTCCACACTGTCAGTGCGGAGCCCCATGTGGTGCTCAAAATCACGAACCGTGAGATCATGTCCTAAGCCAAAAATCAAGAGTCAGATGCTTAACTGACTGAGCCACTCAAGTGCCCCAACAAATGTGAATTTTTAATACCGTTTTATAAAATACATCAAAATTTAGAAGAACTGCAATATTAACCAGTATTTCCAAAATAATCAAAACATAATTTGTAAAATATGCCTGGATAAAAAATCCATTAAAGTACAAGATGAATTTTAATCTAATGGAATTTGAAAAGTTTGCTTGTATATTTTTAAGATGTCACTTGGCAAATGTCATTTCAGAGACTACTCCTTTTGAGTGTTGGTAGAGTAATAATATCCATGATTATCTGAAAAGATTGTTTAAATACTCTTTTATTTTTCAAATATTATCTGTGCAAAGCCGATTTTCCTCATATATTTGAAGCAAAACAGTATATTCCAATAAATTGCAGAAACAGAGATGAGAATCCAGCCTCCTTTTTACAGACATTAGAAATTCGCAGAGTTTTAAACAATCCCACTTTCTCACTGATGCTTTTATTTTCATAAAATATTATATTTATCTTATCCTATGAGTATGCTGATTATGGCTATTTTAAATGCCTAAATAAATTCATTTAAAATTTTAATTTATGCTATGGTAAATAGTAACAGTATCAATATAAAAAACATGCTTTGGGACTCCCAATATTTTAAAATATAAAGGTATTATGAGACCAAAGTTTTGAGAACCACTGTCACAGTGTCCCTTTGTGAATGGAGGCAGGTTGTGTCCTCAGTATAAACTGGTCTTTAAGGAAAACTGAACAATTTTTATTTTTTACACAGTATGAATAGACATGTTAGTTAGTTCTAGTCATGTTCCTTTAAAGTTATATACTAGTGGGGTATCTGGGTGGCTCAGTCGGTTAAGCATAGAACTTGATTTCAGCTTTGGTCATGATATCATGGTTCTTGAGTTCAAGCCTTGCATACAGCTCTGTGCTGACAGCTCAGAACCTGCTTGGGATTCTATCTCTCCCTCTCTCTCTGCCCCTTCCCTCTTAGTGCTTTCTCTCTCTCTCTCTCTATTGATCTTTCTCTCTTTCTCTCAAAATAAATAAACATTAAAAACAAAATTATATACCAGTGATTATCATTCTTGTTGCTGCTGTTTTGCGAAGAGTAACTTTTATAATTGTTCAGTTTCTTTAATTAAAGTTATTTTAAATAGCAGTATGAGCAAATCCAAAGTTAAAACTGATGTGGGGTGCCCAGGTGACTAGTCAGTTAAGCAGCAGACTGAAGCCCAGGTCATGATCTCACGTCTGTGAGTTCGGGCCCCGTGTCAGGCTCTGTGCTGATGGCTCAGAGCCTGGAGCCTCCTTCAGTTTCTGTATCTCCCTCTCTCTCTACCCTTACCCTGCTCATCCTTTGTCTCTATGTCTCTCAAAAATAAATAAATGTTAATTTTTTTTTTTAAACTGATGTCAGTTAATTACCTAGTCAGTTACCCAGATTGTAAGACTAACTAACCAAAACAACTGTTTTTCTTGTCAGTAAAGTTTCATTTCAGTATAAATTTTCTTTAGCTACATCTAAGGCAATGGTTTGTTATCTGGAAAGATGGATCTACTATCTCCATAATATGTTTACAACAGCTGTCTGGCTTGGGGCATTTGGGTGGCTCAGTCAGTTAAGAAACCAGTCTTGGCTCAGGTCATGATCTCACAGTTCATGGGTTCGAGCCCCATGTTGGGCCCTGTGCTGACAGATCAGAGCGTGGAGCCTGCTTCAGATTTTGTATCTCCCTCTGTGTCTGCTCCGCCCCCACTCACACTCTGTCTCTCTGTGTCTCTCAAAAGTAATTAAACATTAAAAAAATTAAAAATATTTTTTAATTAAAAAAAAAAAGCTGTCTGGCTTTAGGATACAGAGACCAATTTTATACTGCATGAAGAAGAGATCAATTAAGATTCTTTCTATATTCCATTTATTTACCATGGGGGAAGAATCCCCAGAGAATTAAATCAAACTGTTTCCATGTCCTAGCAAGGGAGCACTTGTTGAAGTGTTAGGTTCTCCCACACGAACAGTTTAGCAATTTGTACAAACATTGATCCATTCCCCCAAGTGGGAACTTGACAAGCTCTGCATTCTTGTCGTTTCCTACTTTCACTTCAATTTAGGAAATCCTTTGAGGCTTGGTAATAGCAGACTTCCAAGAGATTGTATTGTCCAGGGATTTGCTACACTGTATTATCCAAGGCTTTTCTTTAACTAAAGTTATTTTAAATACCAGTATGAGCAAATCTAGAGTTAAAACTGATATCAGTTACCTAGATTGTAAGACTAACTAACCAAAACAACAGCTTTTCTTGTCAGTAAAGTTTCATTTCAGTATAAAAGTTAATATCTTCCCGTAAATGATTTTTTTAAGTAAAGTTTTAATTTTAGAGCAATTTTAGATTCACAGAGAAGTTAAGAGGAAGATACAGAAATTTCCCATAGACCTACTGTGCCAATACATGCAGAACCTACCTGTCCCACTATCTACAGCCCTCATCAGGGTGGTGCATTTGTTATAATAGATAAGCCTACCTTGACAATCATTATCATTCAGAGTCCATAGTTTAGATTAGGGTTTCCTCTTAGTGCTCTGTGTGCTACATATCCACACAAATGTATAATGACATGTATCCATCATTAGAGTATCACACATAATATTTTCAATGCCCTAAAATTTCTCTGTGCTCTGTTTTTTCATCCTACGCCTCACTGATATTTTTGTAGTCTCCATAGTTTTGCCTTTTGCAGAATAGGAATGCTCCACAGCTGGAATTATATAGTATGTAGCCTTTCAGATTGTCTTTTTTCACTTAGTAATATGCATTTAAGATCCCTTCACGTCTTTTTGGGGCTTAATAACTCATTTTTAACCACCGTAATATATTCCATTGTCTGAATGTACCCAGGTTTATTTATGCATTCACCTACTAAAGGACAATTTGGTTGATTCAAAGTTTTGGCAATTATGAATGAAGCTGTTACAAACATTTGTGTGGAGGTTTTTATGTGGCCATGAGTCTTCACTCGTTTGGGTAAATACCAAGGAATGGGATTGCTGGATTCTATGCTAAAAGTATGTTTAGGTTCATAAGAACCCACAGACTGCCTTCCAAAGTCCCCACCATAGGATTCCTACCAGCACTGAATGAGAGTTCCCGTTGCTCCACATACTCATCAACATATCTATTGCTGTTAGTATCTGGATTTCCATCGACTAGGAGCTATAGTCAGAGGATGACGTTGGCAAGTATTGATTAAACCAATTTGAACAATAAATTATATTAAAACAGAAATAAAATGACAGACAAAATGAAAAAAAGGGTAAACTACATGAATTGCTGGAATAGCCAGTAGACTTATTTCAGAACACGTGACTCTATGCAGAGTTACTGATTTAAGTCTGTATATGGTCTTATCTTAGAGAGAATGGGTGCATACAAACTGACATGAAAGGCATTTTGGCTTAGTCTGATCAGTTTGATTTGGCACAGGTTTTCCATTTTGTAAAAAACGGCGCATTTCGCTTTTCAAGTTGTGGCTTCCATTGAATTCTTAGTCCTAGATTTAACCACACTACCTTTTTGTTCCTTTATCAAACTAAATTATTTTCCACATTTAAAAAATTTTAAGATGAAGTAGAAGCAAGTTATGTAGCCTGAGTGAGATTAAATGATACTGAGAGACTGAGTTGGGTTTGAAGGCAGAAGTTGTGGCTTCAGTGTCTATGCCAGGAACTACCATGGTCTATAATAAGTAGAAACATGTTATAAAATACAGAGTTGTGCTGAGAAGAAAACACACACACACACACACACACACACACATTATGTCAGGGTTAACTGGTATAAAGGAAAGAAATTATAATGCTCCTATTCAAAAGCCCACTTGCTTTTAGTCCTCTATGTTACTTAGTGAATGTGCTGCACAATCTCTTTGAACATTTGTTGGCTTGCCACAACTAGATTAGTATTTATTGTGCTGAAATTACTCTCTCTAATGTTTACCATGAGCTTTTATTGGGAGTTTTGACTATTACAAACAATTCCAAAAAAAATAATTCAAATTACTGAATTGTATGAGAGAACACTGCATTGTAACCAAATTAAAAAATAATAAGACAGCAATTGAGATAATAGTAAATGCACTTCAAGTTGTGATAAATAACTTCGGTTAAGAAAAAAGATGTAGTGGAACGCCTTTGGTGTCTTGTACAGTCTTCCTTTTTGAAATCCGTTTTAAACTATAATAACCCTAAACACAAGTAGCTTATACATACCATAAGTATAATTTATACAGGTAAATTGCTGTCTTTTAACAAGCTTCTAATGCTATCTTCTGAGTTCTTCTAAATCACCATTTTCATTATAATACATATTTAAGCTCTTTATCACTTGCAAACACTATCTCAGAAACTCTGCCAATCATATATATAAACAACTATACCAACATCTATAACAACATATCTATCTATCTATCATCTATCTTGCCTTACCCAATGTTTTAATCTACTTATTTGCTTTTAATTTGGAAAGCTAGATGGCAACTTTTACTTCGATAAAAAAAGTATTTAGGCAATCATTAAATTTGAAGCTTATTCAACACTATATTTTCCCATGCTGAACATGGTATATTAATATATAACATTCATTCCATATTCTACTTGTGCAGGTTTATTTTCAAAATTTTCTACTACAACCCATTATGATAATATATTTTACATAGCGATTCAAGACACATACAGACATATATAACACCAAATTGTTAGGAAACTTTCTCTTATCTCATGTAAAAGCTTTAATGTTTTCCATTATATATCACTGCTATTCAGTTCTTTATATTTAATTTTGCGTAGGTGCTGTGATCATTAATTTTTTACATGCTACAGCTTCAAGAACTCACTTGTAGTATGCTTTATTCTATTTCTGAGACTAAAAAGTAATAAGAGAAAAATATATATGTATGTATATATAGCCTTGCATGCACATACATTTCATTGATTCCTTTGCTGTTATGGTTGCAGATATGATATGCAATGTTCAACCATATGGGAAAGACAGAAGGAAGCATACATTAGAACATGGTATTCTTCTTTTTCTGCTTACAATTAGAGCATGGGGCATTCATTTTAATCATGCAGCATACAGCAGATATGATGGATTTCTAAAGCCATGAATAACAATTGTTTTTTTTTGTTTTTATTTTTTGTTTTTGTTTTTGGTGGTAATTTTATTTTCATCCAACATCTTAATGATTTAGAGGTAGTGCAGTTCTGAAGCCAGAGGCTTCCTAATACTGTAAAATGTAATGGATAATAGCATCAAAAATAACATAATACTCAAATTCATCAAAAAGGAAAAACTTATCATTAGTAAACTAAAATTGTTGAAAGAATTTTTAAAAGTTATAAATAATGGAAAGGTCATTGCATATTCATAGTTCAGAAGATGTAATATTTTTAAATGGCAATACACCCAAATTGATTTACACATTTAACACAGTCCCTATAAAATCCCATCTGGCTTTTTTGTAGAAATTGACAAGAGCCATAACAATTTTAAAAAAGAACAAAGTTGAAGTGCTCAAAATTCTCTATTTAAAGCTTATTTCAGAGTGCATGAGTGGCTCAGGTGGTTAGGCCTCCGACTCCTGGTTTTAGCTCCAGTCATGATCTCGCAGTTTGTGGGCCTGAACCCTATATCAGGCTCTGTGCTGACAGCTCAGAGCCTGGAACCTGTTTCTGATTCTATGTCTCCCTCTCTCTCTCTGGCCCTCCCCTGCTGGTGCACTCACTCACTCACTCTCTCTCTCTCTCTCTCTCTCTCTCTCTCTCAAAAATAAGTAAATAAACATTAAAAAAATATTACAAAACTACAGTATTCAAAAGAGAGTGATACAATGATGAAAATTAACTTATGGATCAGTGGAATAGAAGTCATGGTCAAGAAATGCACCTTACATTTATGATAAATTGATTGCAACAGGAGTGCCACATAATTTAGAGGATAAAAAAAAAACAGTCTTTTCGACAATGGACAGCCACATGTAAATGCAAACTTGGACCTCTGTCTCATATCAAATAAAAAAATAACTCAAATCAATGCCTAACGTTAAGAGCTAAAACTACAAAACTCTTAGAAAAAAACAGATACCAATCTTTGCGGCTTTGAAGTAGGCAATTGATTCTTTATATAACTCAAAAGCATAAGCAACAAAAGAAAAACTACACAAAACTATATTAATCAATATATTTTTTAAAATTTACTTGGAAGGGCACTATAAAGAAAGTAAATACAACTCACTGAGTGGAAGAAAATATCTGTAAATCAAGTATCTAATAAGGGACTAATATTAAGAATATACAAAAAATGTTTACAATTTAAAACTAAAAAGAGCCAGTTCGGAAAAAAAAGGGCAAAAAATATGAATGGTCATTTTTTTCTAAGACAATATACAAATGACCAATAAACTTTTCAAGATGCTCAACAACATTAGCAATCTGGGAAATGTAAATCAGTCCCCAAAATGAGAGGGTCTGGCTATATCAAAAAACATAACAACAAGTATTGGTGACGATGTGGAGAAACTGGAACCTTCATACACCACTGGTGGGAATGGAAAAGTATGCAGTTGTTTTGCAAAACATTTGGCCATTCCTCCAAAGGGTAAACACAGTCATCATGTGATCCTGCAATCCAAGTCTGAGGTACATATTAAGAGTATTAGTAATATATATCCATGTAAAAACTTGTATACCAATATTCATAACAACATTATTTATAAGAGCCAAAAGATAGAAACCACCCAGATATCAATCCACTGATGAATGAATAAACAAAATATTCTATCCAATGGGATCATATTCAGAAATGAAAGGAGATAATATAAAAGAGACAGTATAGAGAAGACAAGAGGGACTTAACTTCTGAAAAACCACTGGTCTGAGTCAAGTGTTAAAAGTTTCCTTACGCTTAGAGATAAATCCCTCCTGGGCAAGAGAACAAAGAAGATAAAATAGGCATCAAGGAGTAATGGTTGTTTGAACGAAATTAGAATTAATAATTTAAAGTCTGCTTACACACTCATTTCTCTTTTCCAGGAGCCCTAAAAGAGTACCAACCATGAAAAAACCCATCCTGTGATGGTCTTGTGTCTACTAAAAAGTTAGGACCATAAGATAATGACTGTGGACTTAAAGATGCTTCCTGTCTTCCCGTCCCCTAATCCTTTACAAAAAAGTGCTTTATTAAGTCTTGCATGCTACCCCTTCTTGGAGGGACATTCCTTCTTGTCAGCTTCCTCATATGCAAGCTACCTCTAACAAACTCTGCCTGTTTTATTTTTCTTGAGTTTGGCATTGATTTTTTATTACTTTGAGACTCAAGAAGTTCGTCTTGGGGGTCCAGTAACATAACTACATGTGCTACAACATGGATGGACCAAATAAATAATCATTATGCTCAATGGAAGAAGCCAGACACAAAAGACCACATACCGTACCATTTCATTCATATAAAATATTCAGAATATGCAAGTTTGTAGAGACAGAAAGTAGATCAGTGGTTTCCTATGGCTAGGGTTTGAGGGGATGGAGACAGGGAATGGTTGCTAATGGCAATGTGGTAATTGTCAACTATGTGTACACACTTGAAAATATGAATTTACACTGTAAATGAGTTAATTATATAGTATATACATTATATATCTTTATAAATGTTTAAAAAATAAATAACTACTTCTGTAGCATAGTTCTAACAGCATATCCTGGGAATTTTCTTGAAAACTCCTATTATATAGAAATATTTTCAGCTTTTGAATTTTATTATTAACAGTGGAACTGAACCCTCCAACTGAATTGTCTACTAGTTCATTTTCTTTATGAAATCCACTATTCTTTGAAAGACTCAGGGTGGGTAGTAATATCTTGAGAATATAGCCATACAGTCCAAAATAAAATCATGTCCATTCCCATACAATTAGATATCCATGTATATATTTGAAAAAGTTATATGAGAGTTGCATGAAGTATTTCTATGAGCTAATAAACAGCATTGCCCTGTTTATCTGTAATCTAGTTCTATAAGCTGTAAGTGAAATTTGAGTGTTATTTTAATATTGTTATAATTAATGTGTATTTAAGCAATTTTGTTTTTGATCCTTTAAAGAAAAGGGAATATAAGTCATCAGCAATTTATAATCTGGTGCCGGCACTCTGATTAATACTTTGAATATTATACAAAAATTTTAAATGAGAAACTAAAATGAGATCATGTTGAAATTATCTGAGAGAAACTATAATATGAATATGTTCCTGTGTTTTAAAAAAAGTTGGCTACTGTAGCTATTTTTTTTGTCATAAGAGGTATTTGTTTTCTTTCAAATTTTATGTCATTTATTTTCATCTCCTTTAAATCTGTTTTTGAGTGCAGTTAGCAGAGTTAAACACCACTGAACTAAAATCTGAGAACATTAACAATATAATCATCATAAATAATTTTAATTTATTTTCTAATAAATGGCTTTGTAAGGGATACTCTACTAAATTCAATGAATTTCTTACACAAGTAAGCTTGTAGGTGTTTATCTGTATATTTATGTAATTATTCACTTATTTGGTCATTCATTAAAGCACTCAAATATTGATTACTCACTACACATCATAACCTCGTATCTTTTATGGGTATTAAAAATTATAAGAAAAGTAATATATATGTGAAAAAAGAGCACTTATCTGTTGAAATGCTATTCTAGAAACTAAAATTCCTAATTAGAAACTAAGAAATTCTATAAGATGTCAAAAGATAAATTCTAAATTAGGCTTTTTTTTTCCTCATATGATGCCTTATGTTAATTTTTCATTTCACGTTATTAGTTATTCCTTCTCTTTCTCCATGTAGATTCCTTTCTGTCCCTATATTCCTCTACATATGTTAGTATCTGTTAGAGTTCTGCCTTTAATCTTGCCCAACCCTCCCCTATTAATGCATGGTTCCCATTGCCCAGTAATACAATTTCCTTCAGAATTTTAGTCTTGTATCTACCTGTGATTGAGATATATTCACTGTGGCAGTTCAAACACAAAATACCTAAAACTAAACTCATTTACTTTCTAAACATTTGTATCAACCAGCTTTTGCTGCATACCACTCCACCTAAATCATAGCGAATTAAAGCTTTAATTATCGTCACAGATCTGTCTCAGCTAGATGTGTCTGTTTATAGGATGAGTTTGTTCATTCACCTGGAGATCATATAGGGTTAATCAAGACTGATTTGGGTGAAGCTACCTGATTTCCATGCCATGCAAGGATTGTATGGTGGGAGCAGTTCAATCTGGATTCAAGCATTAAGAAGGGGTAACGTCCATAGAGAAATTAAGATCAGCAGTAAAACTGACAAGAAGTTGTTCTGTTTTTTTTTGTTGTTGTTGTTTGTTTGTTTGTTTTTTAATCACCTGGAGCCTATAACTCTAAACATAAACAATGAAAAAATATATTCCCCCCAAATATTTTATTATCTTAAATTCTAAACAACAGCACAGCTGTTTAGTTTTATATATATTTCAAATGAACACATTTTAATTATTTGTCTTAGTAAATACTGACTTTTACATAGAGGCTTATTCAGAGATTAAAACTATACAGTATGTGAAGGACAAAGTGAACTCAGTTAGATATGCTTCTTTTGAGAGTAATTTCATAAGATTTGAAATTCTGTAAATTCACTGTGTGTACAGTTCATACTTTGAACTCCTCGGTACTATTTATTTCTTGGGAAAACCACACTCCATAAATATTTTAACATTTCTGCAAGTTCTGAGCAGAGTACCTGAAACCTGGATTGATGGATGATCGAATGGTGAAGGTACCGTGGAAATTAGAGACGGTGAACTGCTCTGAACAGAACCACCCGAGAAACACTTGCGTACATTCAGGGACGATAAAGTAAACACCTTTTCCTTTCCTTCTCCGAAAGAAATTTATTTATTTTCTTATTTATTTTTTACATTCCAAGGTAAATATACACACTCTCTTTCTCTCTACCCCCCACTGCCCTTTCCATGACAGAAGCAAGAGAAGTTATGCCAGCTGTCCTATATAAGCATCAATTCTCATAATTTTGGTGTTCTTCTCCTGTGGTGTAAACTCAGTTGCTCATGCAGGTATATTGATTGTTCGTTTTGCTATCATATGGAAAATGGGGTGTGGGGGAGGAGCGCTACCAAGTTTCTTTGTGAGTAAACAGAATGTCTGTTATTACATAAGGCTTAATGATTCTTATAGTATACATAACAAAAATGTGGAGCACTAATATTTTCACTATGCAATATCTCCAGTCATAATTTCTGATTCAACAATCAGAAATCCTTTTGTTCCCCACTTTTTTCTTCCCCAAAGAAAAAGGAGAGAGAGGGAATAGTGTGTGTATATATATAGTGTATATACATTTACATTTTGTATATATATGTAAATAGTTTGTTTTAAGTTTTCTATAAATTGTCTTTACAATTTTGAATATATCATTTGTCAATTTATTTGTTGAGATAACAAATTAGACTACATTTTTCTAAATATGAAATATAATGATACTTTACCACCCTAATGAGTATTATCTTTATGAAACTTATTTTATATTTAAACCTTATTCATTTTATTATTTATTTTAGATTGTTTTTATGTAATGTAAATTTAACATTTTTTCAACACCTGTATTGCTATTTTTATGTTGACAAGATTTTAAAAGCACTACTTTGTTTTTGTTATCAATTTATAGTTATTTCTAAATTTCCAAAATTAATATATGTCTAAATGTCTATGTTCTGTTTGTAATGATGAAAGTATTCTGTAACCAATGGGTAGTATGGTAATGTAAGGATTTTTCAATTTGAAGTATTTGAAAGAATTCCACAGAGCATAAGATTTTTTATTTAAAGACAAAGCATATGGTGGATATAGCAAGAGAAACAGAATGAAGGGACCATCAGAGTTATGAAAGCTATCTCATGTGCCAAATCCCCAGGCATTTATTCGTATATGTGCTATACAGGGTTTCTATTTGTACATGGCATATCTGCCCTCCTTCTCTCAGGGAGAGAGAGAGAGAGAGAGAGAGAGAGATTGAAGAAGGAAATAAGGAAGGGAGGGAAGAGAGAAAATGAGGGAGGGAGGGAGATAGAGAAAGAGAAAAAAGAAACAAGAAGAAAAAGAAAAAAAGAAAGAAAAAGAAAAAGAAAGAAAAGGAAGAGAAAGATCACTGGATTGAATTATCATGCCCCATGAAGAATTTTGGCTTTCCTTGAGTTTGGAAGTTCCAAGTAGGGTTTTCATACTTCCCTAGTACTTGATCAGGCCAGGATGACAAATGAATTAGACCAGTTGAAACTTTTAGTAAAAAATCCAAAACAAAACTCCAAAATCAGAAACACAAAAATCTTTATGGAGATTGCCAGGGGAGTTTTAGTCTTTCCAATAGCACATAAAAATCCCACTGATTTTATGTTGGCCCGGAGTCAACAAACAGATATCTAAGCATCCCCAAAGACAAATATAGAGGTTTTCAGTCTACCTGTAAATCAACTCTATCTAAAATGTAACCACTATCCACATGTGGCTGTTGAACACTCCACTTGTGGTTTATGGGAATGCAGAATTAAATATAGTTTACCTATATTTAGTTTTAACTTAAAGGAAAATTAAATAGCCACATGTGGCTAATAGCTATAGTGTTGGATAACACAGATCTAATTATTTACTATATAATGACCATATGAATATAAATAACAACAGATGCAAATTGAATGAGTAAACCTGTAGAACCCCAAATGTTTTACTGCCATTAAAACTTGAGACTAAAGGAGAATGTCTACATATCAATTCCTCACGGTCTCAGTTTGTTTTGTGTGTAAACCATATTCTGTCATATAAATGTTCTTCTTATCTAAATATAATAAATTACTTATTTTTTTAATTTTGGGGATTCCAACTGTAAAGTTTCATTTTATTTTTCATATTTGGAATGGGTCATAAATTTAGTTACTTCTTTTTATGTAAAGATCTTCTTATTTGACAACATAATGTCTCTGAGCACAGAGTCTAAGATAGAAATCTATTTGTGGTCTTCCAAGTTTTTTTTTTTGTTTTGTTTTGTTTTGTTTTTGTTTTGTTTTTTGTGGTTGACTTCAAGTTTCATAGCATTGTGGTCTGAAAATATGCATGGTATGATCTCAATCTTTCTGTTGTACTTGCTGAGGGTTGATTTGTGACTCAATATGTGATTTATTTTGGAGAATGCCCCATGTGTATATGAAAAGAATGTATATTCTCCTACTTTAGGATGAAATGTTCTGTGTGAATTTTTAAAAACATCTGGTCCAGTGTGTCATTCAAAGTCATTGTTTCCTCGCTGATTTTCTGCTGAGATGATCTGCCCATTGCTGTAAGTGCGGTCTTAATATCATCTATTATTATTGTATTATTATCAATGAGTTCACTTATGTTTGCTATTATTTTATATAATTGGGTAATCCAGGTTGGGGGATAAATATTTACAATAGATTGTCTTGTTGGATAATCCCTTTATAATGTTATAGTACCCTTCTTCATCTCTTGTTACAGTTTTTATTTTAAAATCTAGCTTGTATGATATAAGTACTATTTAAGTATTACTATTCGAGCTTTCTTTAGATACCTACTTGCATGGTAATTTGTTCTGCATCTCCTCACTTTCAATCAACGGGTGTCTTTACAACTAAAATGAGTTACATATAGGCAACATATAGATATGTCTTGTGTTTTATCCATTCTGAGACCCTATGTCTTTTGACTGGAACATTGAGTCCACTTACATTCAGAGTAATTGTTGATAAAAATGTACTTAGTGTCATTTTATTACTTGTTTTCTCTTTGTTTCTAGAGATTTTCTCTGTTCCATTCTAGTCTTTGTTACTTTTGTGCTGTTCGTTTCCACTCTAAGAGTCCCCATTAATATTTCTTGCAGGGTAGGTTTAGTGGTCACAAACTCCTATAATGTTTGTTTGTGAAACTCTGTCTCTCCTTCTATTCTGAATGATACTTCTTTCAAACTTTCGCACATGTTGATATTTTCATCTCTTCCCACGAATCATGGATGCTCTTTAATACTACATTTAGAATTGTAAATCCTTTCCAGAAGGTTTTCAGTTGACTTTGCCCAGATCCATCACAAAAATCACTATGTAATGCAGACTAGAGCCTTACAAAATATACTTCTTAAATTATAAGATCTTAAAGTTGAAATTACTCCTTGAAACTTGGCATTAAGAATGAATATCGTGTTAGCAGGCATGAAAAGACATCAAGCTCCATGTACATCCCCATTAGACCCCTTAGGTGACCAACCACAATCACAATGTTAATGGAGAGTAATATTTTGAAAGTAATGCTTTTTTTTGTTTTGTTTTGTTTTGTTTTTGTTTTTGTTTTTGTTTTTAAGCAGGAGGTCTGAATGGTGGGCTTAAAAGAGTGAGTAAAACAATGTTGTAAATAGATATATTGTCATCCAGGTTTTATTGTCTATTTGTACCACAAGCAGAGTAGATTCAGCATAATTCTTAAGGGCTCCAGGATTTTCAGACTGATAAATACTGGCGTCAAGTAAAGTTACCACCTGCATTATGCCCTAACAAAAGAGACAGCTTGTCCTTTGAAGCTTTGAAGCCAGGCACTGACTTCTCTTCTCTAGCTATGAAAGTCCTAGGATGGCTTCTTACTCCAGTAGGAGGTTATTTTGTCTACAATGCAAATCCATTATTTAATGTAGTCACTTTCATTAATTATTTTAGCTAGATCTTCTGGATAACTTGCTGCAGCTTTTACATCAGCATTTGCTTCCTCAATTAGCACTTTAGTTACGAACTTGGCTTCTTTTCTTAAACCTCACTAACCAACTTACACTAGCTTTAAACTTTTCTTCTGCGGCTTCCTCATCTCCTTCTGCCTTCACAGAATTGAAGAGAGTTAGAACCTTGCTCTGCTTAGGCTTTGGCTTCAGGGAATTGACCTTCCTGGTCTGTTCTATCCAGACCACTAAAACTTTCTCCATATCAGCAATAAGTCTATTTTATTTTCTTATCATTCATGTATTCAACAGAGAAACACTTTAAATTTTCTTCAAGAATTTTTTCTTTGCATTCACAGTTTTTTGGTGCAAGAGATCTAGTTTTTGGCCTGTCTTAGCTTTCAAAATATCTTCCTCGGTATGTTTTAATTGCTTCTAGCTTTAAAGTGAGAAATGTGCAACTATTTCTTTCACTTGAACACTTAGAGGCTGTTGTAGGGTCATTAATTACCCTAATTCCAATATTGATGTGTTTCCGGGAACAGAGAAGCTCAAGGAGAGGAAGAGAGATGAAGGAACAGTGGTCAGTGGAGCAGTCAGGACACACAGAACATTTATTGATAAAATTTGCTGTTTTATATGGGTCTGGTTCATGGGATCCCAAAACAATTTTAATAGTAGTATCAAAGATTACTGATCACAAATCACTATGGCAAATATAATAATAATGAAATATTAATATTGTGAGGAATATCAAAATGTAATACAGAGAAAATAAGTGAGCAAATGGGTAGAAAAAACGGTGCCAATTGAGCAAGTCTGCTCCATGTAGGTTTACCACAAACCTTTGATTTGTAAAAAACAGAGTATCTACAAAGCCCAATAAGGTGAAGTTCAATAAAATGAGGTATTATTGTATAGAGAGAAGCAAATGACTTTTGCATACTAACCTTGTATTCTGTATTACACTAACCTTGCTATAACTGCATATTAGTTTTGGCTACTTTATTATTATTATTAATATTATTACTTATTTTTCATTGATTCTTTTGATTTCCTACATTGACATTCATGTCATCAGTGAACAGACATAGTTGTATGACTTCCTCTCCAATCAGTCTGCCTTTAAGCCTTTTATTTATTTTTATTTTTATTTATTTTTTTTGCCTACAGCAGTAGCAAGAACTTCTAGTAGAGTAAAGAAAATGAGTAGTTGCTAGTTGGCAGAGACACTCTTCCCTCATACCTGATCTTAGAAGGAAAACTTTTTAAGTTTCTCAGCATTAAGTATGACATTAACTGTTGTCTTTTCCAGATATTCTTAATAACCAAGTTGAGAGAACTCTGCTATATTTCTAGTTTACTGAGGGTTTTTATCATTAATGGAGCAAGATTTTTTCAAATTATTTTTCTGCATTGATTGATATGATCAATGGCTTTTCTTTTTTAGTCTGTTGAAGTGACAGAGTATATAATTTGATTTTGTAATGTTGAACCAGCTTTGCATATCGGGTAAATATTGATTGTGGTGTATAATTCTTTTTGTACTTTTGGGATTACATTTGCTAACAATTTATTGAGAATTTTTACATTTATATCCATGGTAGATTTGGTCTGTAAATTTCTGAACAATCTTATACTTATTCTTAAATTGCATTTTTAAATATAACAGTGGACTCATCATTTTCAATTGTTATAGCTTCACATTCCAAATATATCTCTTCTCAAATTACCAGGGATAAGAATCACAGAGTTATAATTATAAAACGATTATGTATAATTCTATTTCTTTAAAGAACTCTCAATGACTAAATCATTAAGTTGCTATCTATAAAGGTGCCATTGTTTCCAACTCACTTTAAAATACAATGTTTCATTCTTAAAAGCTTAGTTTTAATACTACTTCTAGTATCAGTTGTTGTTAGATAGGTTTTTCCCCAAAATTAGACATTGAAACGAGGACTTAAATACAAATAATTTTATGTGGAAAGTGGCCTCCAGAAATACAAATGAAGGTTTGTGGATACTGAGGCAGGGGATGTAGTAAGCTAAAGGCAATGAATGTGTTAGTGAGTTGACTATTTCTGGAAGTCCACCCTGTTGGTGGTCCTTTGAGGAATCATACTGAAAATATTTAAGAATTAACCCCCATTAGATGCAGAAGCTGAATATTTAACCACCAATCTCCACTCATCACTGTATCAGATTTGCTTCCCTCAGTATTTAATTCTTGGCACACTAGGCTGTCCTACTTATACTGAAAATGCTCATGCAGTTCTAGGAAAAAGATCCTGGGAAAATAGGTAAAATGTACAGGTACTTGTGATAAATATCTAGAGATTTAAGTGGTATATCATTACTTTCAGTGAATTCAGAGCTGGGCCAAAGAACATGGGGTTAGCATCAGTATTGCCTGCTACCACATAACTGAGAAATTTTATAGTTGTACTAAAAGTAACAAAATTGTGGGATGTTTTGGGTTCATACAATGGGACATTTTTTCCATGAAATTTAACAAATGAAATTTGAACAAATTATTGCCAAACTACATAAATGAATCTCTAAAACATAATGTTGAATGAAAGAATCTAGATACAAGAGAATGCTAACCACACATTTCCACTTGCAGATACTATATTAACATATCACCCATACATGTAATAACAATTACCAATACTAACTATGGAATATTGAACAAATTTTACTGTCTGTATTTCTCTTGCCATTTCATTACTCTTCAGAAGTATCTGCAATTCATCTTGGATAATATTGAAGCACATTTATATAATTACATATTTTTATTTGCCAAAAGTATTCAAAGACAAGAAAATTATTTCCCTACATAAAACCCCATGCCATCATTTGACATAGAAAGGAAAATCTAAATCTGTGGCTAAAACAAATTGCTAAATTCTAATAAAAATGCACACGATGATAATGCGGAAAATGCAGTGTGATGTAGCTGACATAAAAAATATGTAAAGGAACAACCAGTACATAAAATTGCTTTTGTCTTAAGTGTAATAAATAAGTATATGTTATGAGCAGACAATTTGCATTCTATATTGATTTAATGAAAACTTAGATGGTACGTTAAATTATCTGTACTAGTTTTTAAAATAATATAATACCAACTTATTAAGTTCTTTCTTTGCAACAGACATTATATGAATTATTAAAATTACACATTTATCCTTATAAAATCCTAATATGTTTTTGTAAATATTATTTTATGTTCAAAGAATAGGATCATTGGGAAGCTCAGCAGTCTCATCAAAGTTTATCCACTTATAAGGCACATACTTCAGATTCAAAATCAGATTATTTCTAATCCAGTTAGGCTATGGTCAATGGATCAAGTTATTCATGACCTGATGTGTTTGTGTGTGTGCTGATATAAATCAGGCAAATAGATTTCCAAATAAGGATTAATATTTTTAATAATGTGGATCCTGTTTCTCATCACTGAATATAAATAAAAATTAATTATAAGGACTCTCCACTAGTATTTTCTAACAACAGTCTCCCAAATACACTTCATTATGACAGGTTTTAGCGACTATATTTTCTCTTAAAACAACAACAAAAAAACTTTACAGGGAGTACCTGGCATGATGATTTATACAAAACAGCACTCAAAAATAATGCAAAGCATGTGCACATCTTTACTTCAGAGAACATCTCTCAATGTTGCTTTTTAAGTATATATAGATGAATCTCAAAGTTTCGTCCCTGTAGCCATCCATGGTGTATGAATTCCTCTACTGCTTTTTGGCTTATCTAGTATCTCCTCTGGCCTAACCTTGCAACAAGTAATGAGAATCTAAAAAGGGGTGGAGATAGTATTTGCAGAAGACAGCATTATAAATAATGGTACATATGGCACTCAAATAATAGCTTGGAAAATTAAATGTAATTCATAGAGAAAATAAAAACTTTAGAGAAGAGTAGTATAATTTATTACATCTTACAAAAAATATAGATCTTGTACTAAGCAAAAAATGAATTTTATTTCCTCCTGAGGCACTTGCTTCTCAGCTACTTTCAACACATACGCATGCATGCGCGTGCGCACACACACACGCACGCACACACACACACAGAACTTGCTTTTGCATGCAAATTGTTTTCCAGAATCAAATGAATTTTTGGTAGGTCATCATTTAGAAGCAGCTAAGTATTGATGATAGGGCTAGTAATTTTTGCGTTCTGTAGCTGTGACTAAATGCAGCCCTGGATTTCAAAATTTTAATAATGCTTTTATCACTGTTATTTACATGGCTAAGTGCTTTTGAAGTTGTTTTGCATTTATCAGGTGTCAGAATACACTGCAAGAATAATGAGGAACAAGTTAGAAAAGTGCATTAAACACTGCTGACTACTGTCATCATCTTATCAATGCTAAATAACAGAAACTATTGCTAACGATGTAAGTAATAAAAGTCAGAGAAAATTGTTTTAAAAGCTAAAATAATGAGTTTTAAAATGATAGGCATAATGAAAGGAAATGATGGTAATCAAGCAGCAAATAAACACAAATGAAAATAAAAATAAAAGTAACAATGTAGCAAAGATATATTTGGTTTATTCACCCAATTCAGAAAAATAATTTTCTTTATTAATGTTTTGCAATGTTTTAAATCAATAGGTTTCATTAAAATATTATTTAATATAGTTATATTAATAAATCAAGTTATTAGGGATGCAGCTTCTCTGATATTAAAGTTAAAAATTTTTCTCAAATTTTTTCTCCATAAAATCAGGAATTTTGAACTTTTTTTTTTAAATTTGAAAACATATTGATTTATGTATGATAATGACTTCCTAATTATGACTGATTTTAATGCTAGTTATCACTACCTGAATAGCTAGAGTGATTAACAGGGTCAATAGAAAACATATATATTATGATTTGTGATGGTGACTGTGATGTGTGTGTCAACTTGGCTAGACCATGGTCCAAGCATTTGATAGATCTTATTCTAGGTGTTTTTGTGAAATTATTTTTTAGTTGGAATCAGTATTTAAATCAGTAAACTTTGAGTAAAGCAATTATCCTCCATATCATAGATGGGCCACATCAAATCAGTTGAAAGCCTTAACAGAAAAACACTGACCTCCCTGGAAGAAGAGAGATCTTGTCCAGCATACCATCTTTGGACTCAAACTGCAGCTCCTCGACAGGTTGTCAGCCTGCTGTCCTACCTGTCAGATTTTGGACCCGTTAAGCCTCCACATTTGTGTAAACCAGTTTCTTAAATAAATGAATCTCTCGGTCTGTCTGTATGTCTGTCTCTTCATTAACATATATAATATAATGTAAAAGCAGCTTTGAGACTGGATAGTGAATGGAGGCTAAAACAATTCTGAGGTGCACTTTAGAAGAAACATATTTCCTTAAAGAGATTCTCAGTAGCAATATGGATGCTCAAGGTGCTCCTGGAGAAAAGGTCATATATAAGTTTGAAAACACAATTCCCGAAGTTCTGCATAGTCTTTATCACCTTCATATTAATAAGCAGTCAATCTTTTTTTATGAAAAAATCTCATTTTATCATTGAAAACCTTTCATTCTGGCCAATTCCTCATAACTAGTTGATCCTTCATCATTCCGTAGTCAAACAGTAATCTATCCCCAAACTCTACATGTAAGATTTTGTTTCTTCCTACATTCTCCCTAAATTGGTGCCGGATATTACTCCCTCCTTCCTCTTTGTTAATGAAGCAAAAAATATGCTTCCTGAAGCTGGCAGAATATGCCACTCCCAAATATGCCTCTTTGACAGAAGGCTTATTTTGAGCTGACTATTTTGAAATGCTGCAGACATAGGAGAAGCACTAAAAACAGAGTAGAAGTTACCCTTGTGCAAGGGCAATTTACATTAAAAATGGAACCTGCACCAGGAAGAGAGCTAGTAACAGACAGCACTTTCTCACCCAAGCAGCTGATCTGCACCGCAGGGCAACTCTTGTTTCTCAAACTTTTCCTTTCCTCACCTTCCTGTGAGTTACCTTCCCCCACTTTAATCCCCAGGCCCCTATTCCTTTCCTTAACTCAGGATGGTATATTTCTGCATTATTAAATTTATCACGGATACGTAATGCATAACATAGCACTGTTTGTGTTATACATTTTCATATGCGTCTTTCCCTCCCTTCCTCTCCCCCCCCCACCTTGTATAAGGATTATATATCCTTAGTGGATAGAAAGTCTACCTATATCCTTGTTAACCTAGTGTCAATTCATCTTTTGGAATTTATCTTTTTATGTCCTCTCATTTCATAAAACATTACTCTTAATTTCTCAGCATTCAACTAAGATCGTAAAAAATTCTTGGGGCACCTGGGTGGCTCAGT
>PITB01021696.1:0-28575 GCA_004024585.1 Paradoxurus hermaphroditus | reverse complement strand
GGCTCCCGTTCGCGGTCACCGCCTGCGCGGTTCCCACGACCGCCGATTTTCAGTTCGGCGCGTTGTCCGTGGACTGGGTTCCTGGGGCGGCCGTAATAAAACCCCACGGCCCAGGGGCCTAAATCTCAGGAATTGGTGCTCTCACCACAAGTTCCACGTCCCGGACCCAGCAGAGCCGCGCTCCCTCGGGAACCTGCAGGGCGGGGCCGTCCTCGCCGTCCCCAGTTCCGTGGCAAGTCCTGGGCTTCTAGACTCCTTGCTCCCGTCCTTCGCCCTCACGAGGCTCCTTCCCTCTGTGCTCGTCTGCCTCTGTTTCCCTTTTTATAAGGACACCAGTCGGATGGCTCAGGACCCACCCCCGTGTCCTCTGTAAAGACTCTATTTCCAAATCAGGCCACTTCCTGAGGTCCTGGGGGTTAGCACTTCAACATACCTTTTTTGCGGGGCTGGGTAACGGTCGGTGTGTGTCCCCTGTGGTAGTGCAGTATGCCAGGTGCTGTGCTCGGGGTGGTGGGGGGGGTGAAGCATGGCCGCACTTCCAGGCCCCAACACTGCTAACCGGGGCCCTCGGGGCTCCTTCCTCCCGCCTCGGTGCCCCAGACGCTGGTCACAGAGGTCTGGGTCCCTGACCCACCGCACCAGAGACTCTGCCCTGGACCCGACTTTAACGGGGCCCCGCTGAGCCCTCCTCTGGCCCGGGCCTCCATCCATCCTCGGCCAAGCTCAGTTTTAGCAAGAATCCTGCAAGGCCACTTCTCAGAGTCCCTGGACCCTCGTCATCCGACCAGACCCCTCTTCCCCTCCCCTGATAGCCAAGCCCGTGTGAGCGCTCGGCCCGCCCCTAGAGAGGACCCCCACTCTCACTGCCCCCTCTCAGCACACTCCTTCCTGACCCCTCAGGCTGCTCCGGGCCGCTGGCCCCACTCGCCGTTCGGAGCTGAGTCCCATCTCTGTCACCTGTTGCAATCCTTTCCGTTCTGAGGAGGGTCGGAGTGATTTTCCTTTCACGCGGCCACGGGCGCCCAGCAAGTCCGGCAGCACGGTCCCGAAAGGCCGTGGTGTGCTCAGCCCCCGGGGCCCGCTCGCTGCTGTCACAGCCACCGAGGGCTGTCCCACGGACTCCGTGGCGCCCTTGGGTCGCCCGGATCCTGTTCCCAGGGAGTTTCCGGGGTGCGGGTGGAGAGTGCTGTGCTGTAAGGGGGGGAGTACAGTGGTAACGTAACGGGGTCTTCCGGGAACCCCCATGCTGGGGGGCCCAGCATGCTCCTTGCTGCGGGCTGGGATAACCAGCTGTCAGGCAAGAGGGCGTGCAGGTCAGGGAGCAGGCTGGCACGGGGTGGGGATGAGTTTAGAGGGAGTGAATGTACATGAAGAGCCTGTCACAAAAATTCAGGGGAGGGGGTGCCTGGGGGGCTCGGTCGGTTGAGCGTCTGACTTCAGCTCAGGTCATGATCTCACAGTTGATGAGTTCCAGCCCTGTGTTGAGCTCTGCGCTGACAGAGCAGAGCCTGCTAGGGATTCTCTCTCTCTCTCTCTCTCTCTCTCTCTCTCTCTGTTCCTCCCCCACCTACCCTGCTCGTGAGTGCTCTCAAAATAAACTTAAATTAAAAAAAAATTATACCAGAAAAGAAATGCTTCTTAAGTTTCCGTGTCAGAACCACCGCAGCAGGGTCCCAATTTCAGGTAAGGCAGAGCGCCGACGTTGCGGACAGGGACGAGAAGGGCCACTGGGGACCCAGCCGCCTCTCCCGGGAACAGCCTCTGGGTCCCCTTGCAGCAGGAAGTTCAGAGGAATCAAAATTAGGACAGGTGGCACGGCCTGTTTCTATGGAGACGTCTGTGATGCCACACACGCTGCCAGGACCCCACAGGACGCGGGGCTTCCGCAGCCGGTCCTGTCCGGGCCGGAGCCGGGCGGCAGGTCCACGCGCGAGCCCCGCTCCCGCAGAGGCCGCCCGTCCACAGCGTCCTGCCGCCGGCCGCCCGTGGTCTCAGCCCGCGCCCCGAGGATGCAGCCGGTCGGAGGCATCCCGCTCAGGAAGCGCAGCCCGGGGCCCAGCCCGATGGAGCAGGGCGTGCAGCTCCTGCGGAGCGTGGCGGGCCACGACGGCCAGGCGCCGGGGCGGAGACCCACCCGCAGGCAGTGCCACCTCAGCAAGTCGGCGCAGGCCATCAGCCGCTTCTACAGGAAGATGGTACGGAGTCCCGCGGGGGCGCGCCCGCAGAGCCTCCCGGATACGCTCGGGCGATGGACTCAGAAGTCGGATTCTGGGGCGCGGCAGCCGGGGAGCCGGCAAGCGAACACGCGCCCTCCTCCCGGAGCCTTCCTCACGGGGCCCCCAGGAGGGGCCGGCGGGGACAGGAGAGGGTGGGGAGGGCGAAGCACAGCCGGAAGGTTCCTGAATGTCCCGTGGGCTCCGGGAGACGCCGCCAGCCTCTCGGGCCGGTGGACACGCTGTCCCGCAGCTCGAGGTTCCCGGCCGAGGGGCAGATGGCTTCCAGGGTCTCCTTCCCAGTGTCTCGTTGTCCCCACTCTGCCAGGACGAATGCAAGCAAGACGCCAGCCTCCAGGACACCAGCTTCGCGGCCCAGCTGGAGGAGCTGAGAAAGGTGTTCCTCGCGCGGCCCGACTGCCCTCGGTTCAGCACCAGGGCCACGTCCACGTCTAAGTGTCATTACGGTGAGAGCCGCCCACCAGGGGGCTCCCGAGTGAAAACCGCCTCCTTCCCCGGCAGTGGCGGGCGGCCTTCCGGCCAGGGCAGTCGGGGCTGGACCCTCAGACGGCAGCCCGTGCTCCGGCCCAGGAGTTCTGGGCTGGGCTGGCAGGGACGGGCGGGGGGACCACACCGCGTCCTGAGTGCTGCCCGTGGCATGATCCGTGACGGCTCGGGGGAAGCTGGGACTGCTTGGGGATCGAGGGGCTTCTCGGAGACCATGAAGCTGAGATGGGGGGTCCTTCCAGGGAGGGCTGCATCCATGGGAGGGACCCCGCGCACCTGCTGTGTTCCGGGTGGGCGCGCCAATGCGGGCGGGAGCGCTCAGTCCCAGGGCTCAGTGCCGCACATCCGTTGACAAGTCACCTTTAACCCTCCCCGAGGTTTACGCAGAAATGAGGATGTGGTCCCTGCTCTGGAGGTCTTGGCAGGTGTAGCCTGAATGGCCATCAGCTGGCGTTGTGAACCCCCTGCAGATTCCGCCGTCACAACCAAGTTATCCGAGGAGTTGTGTGGGGCGCTCGACCCCTGGAAGGGGACCCAGGCCCTGTTCTCCAGGCAGCAGGCCTCCAGCCAGCAGGTGGACGGTGAGGGCAGGGCCGCGGGCACTGGGCTCCTCTCCTCGCCACACCAGCCCCGAGGCCCCTGCTCCCCCCAGGTCTCCCCGATCCTGCCCCATGGGACTCCCTCCTGGGACCGCCTGCCTGCCTCTGTGTCCCTTACACGGGGCGCGTCCCTCCCTGCGTAGGACACACTGTTCCCACACACGAATATACTTACTTTCCTTTATCCAAAGACCATCCCTGCACGCAGAGGTCTCCTTTGACCTCGAGGAAACCCCTCGCACATGTCTGGGCCACCTGGTGCACGGCGGCCCCAGCATGACTCCTGCTGTCCTGACTCCTGGGCTCCGGGAATCTTGAAGGGCTGCTTCCACGATTGTCTCCCCATTTCTTCGGCACACGCACGGGCGCATGGGGCGGGATGGACGATGGTGGTCACATGTCGGGGGTGCGGCGAGCCCTGCTGAGCATCGAAGGATTTCAGAGGGGAGGGGGTCTCCTGAGGGGGACGCTCTCATGGGAGGCCCCCGGGGCGCTTAGCACGGACCGGCCGACAGCCCCCCGCCTCTCCGCAGGGCACCTCCTGCCCTTCAGTAAGAGCGCCTGTGAGTTCAACCACCTGTGGAGGAAGAGCGAGCCCGGGACGCCAAGCCCGGTCCCCAGCAGCCCGGTCCTGGCGCAGAGCCAGCTGAGGAAGCGCGTCCCCTGGTACATCTCCGTCATTCACGAGAAGGTACGGCCGCGTGCGCGCGCGCGCGGAGCCCGGGCACAGAGCCTGAACCACACGCCCCGGCGCCGCGTCCCGCTGGAGCGGAGGGCCCCGGCCGTCCCCAGGGGCTCTTGCCCTGGGATCTGGTCAGCTGTGCGGACATGTCCCCAGACGCGGCCGAAGCTGCCCCCAGCTCGCTTCCTTGGCTTCCGCGAATCAGACGTTTTCGTCTGCGGCCTCGGTGCACCTTCACCCCAGCGGGCGGCGGGTTAGGCTGGCCTGGATCCTGCCCCCTGGCAGGCAGCTCGCCACGTGAACCCTGACCTCGACCGTTCACACGCCTTTGGCCCAGTATTTCCACGTGGAGGATATATTAAAAAAAAAAAAAATACACCAGCTCAGTGTGCAAAGATGTACCGAGAGTTGATTCGCTGGGAGAGGATTCTCTGCGTCCTTGTTTGTGACAGAACCTGGCCCGTAACTTACCTGTCTGGTCATTCTCTTGTTTGCTTTCGGTGTCAGAGTAATTCTGGCCTCGGAACAAACCATCGAGGGGCGCCTGGGCGGCTCAGTCGGTTAAGCGTCCTCCTCTTGGTCTCGGCTCAGGTCATGATCTCACAGTTCGTGGGTTCGAGTCCCGCATCGGGCTCTGTGCTGACAGTGCGGAGCCCGCTTAGGATGCTCTCGCTCTCCCTTTTTCTCTCAAAATAAATAAATAAACTTAAAAAAAATTTTTTTAAACCATCGAAAAGTCGGGCGGCATTTTCTCTCTTCCGTTCCCTGTTCTCTGGAAGGGTCTGCACAAGATTGGTGAAGAATCCATCATTGAAGAGACGTATGCCCTCAGAGGCCTCACAGGAAGGGTTTTCCAAGTAATAAAGTCACTTCCTTGAAAGACATTCAGATTTCCTCTCCCTCTCCTTTCGGTTTGGGGAAGCTACCTTTCTCTAGGGATGTATCCATTTCATGTCGATTTTCAAGTTTATTAGCCTAATCCTGTACACGATGGTGTCTTGTTACCGCCCCCCCCAACTTCTGCAGGAGAGAGACAGCGCGCCTCTTTCCATTCCTGATGGTGCTACTCCCGCCCTCTCTCTTCGTCTCTCCATCTGTCTTGCCAGGTGTCTATCAACATTAATAGTCTTCTTAGAACCTGCTTCTGTGCTTGTCTTAGAGCTGTTGAAGCTTCCTCGGCCGTCATGGAAACGAGCACCACAAAACTCTGGGTAGCTGGCGGGCGCGCCAACCCCCGACGGGGTGGGTCCCTGAGTCTCCGTTTTACCTTTTCTCCCTGAAACTCTGCCTCGGCATTTTCTGATAGATTCCCCAACTTTGAAAGTGTTGACATCCTTGGACCGCTTTTGGGAGAGCAACGCCACTTCGGGGAAAGCCCGAGGCTCCAATTAGATCGAGCCACACGGACCCACGTAGGAGGGTGTTCTTGCCACATCTGAAGCCCCGAGGCAGCCGGCCGGTCGGTCGGTTCCCCTGCCGACCCCAGTCGGTGTGCGTCCCCTCTGTGGCCTCGGCCTCACCCAAGTCTCCATACGTCTTGATGATGTTCGTTATTGTTCCCTTTAAAACATCTAACCTTGGCGCCTTCTGCTCCTTTGACTCGTGGGCCACGTGGGAGCCCAGCGCTGAAATCGCAAACACCTGCAGGACTCCCTCCTGCCTGCCTTTTCCTCCTGCAACCCTCGGCTCAGAACTGCGGGCGGCAAGTCCTTGCTTCCCATTTGTCCAAAAACATCCGTAGCGTGTCTCCGACTCCGAGGACCTGGGGGCACCGAGATTTTGAGAACGGAAGGTGGAGAGGCAGAGGGCCCGGCTCCCCGACGTGGCCTGGGGTGTGTGTGTGTGTGTGTGTGTGTGTGGCCGGGGCCAGGCCTGAAGGGGGTGAGTCCCCCCAGGCGAGGATTTGGGACCTGCTCTTAGGCAGGGGTGGCTGGGATTTCAGGGTCACTGAACAGCAGGCCTGCCCTTCCTGGGCCCAGAGCTTCGGGCCTGCAGGTGCCCGCGGCGGGGAGGGGGTCCGGGAGGGGCTTGGGTGGCACAGGGGGGCTGCCTGTGCTTCTGTGCAGGACGACTGCCTGCTCACGCTGGGGGAGGAGGTGCAGCGTCTGTCCCAGCTGGAGGTCCTGCTTCGGAAGAAAGATGAGGAGCTCTTGGCCCTCCAGGAGGAGAGGGAGGCCTTGAAGAAGCAGCTGAAGTTCCTCCTCCACAGCAAAAACCAAGACATACTGGTAGGTCAGGGCCTGGGGTGAGCAGGGGACCCGAGCCACAGGCTCGCTGCCAAGGGTCCAAAGCTCTAGGCAGCCCCCCGGCCTCCCCGAAAATGCCCCATCGTCCTGGAAGTCTGCCACCTCCTCGGGGGGCTCAATGGAGAAACAGAGAAGCAGATCCCCGTGCTTTGCTGCCGGCTTGCTTTCTCCCTGGGGCGGGGCGGGGCAGAGCGGGTCGCTCTCTGGACTGTTTCCTCCCTGATAAGATGAGGGCCGGACCCTCCCAGGTCCTGAAGTTGGTTCCCAGGGCTTAGACGTGGCCCCCCCGAGGGCCTGGTGGCTCAGAGGAGCCCAATCCGTTCTGTCTGCAGGACATTCAGTGTCCTGGCCTATAAAACGGGGAGGGGGTGCTGCCCCTTGCCAGGTCTGGGTGGAGGGCTGAACCAGGCAGGTGCTGGTACGGCCCGGGAAGCAGGCTCCTGGTCTTTCTAAAGCCTGATTTCTTTCTTTACTGAGGATACAGCTCAGTATTTGCTGGGGGGACACAAGGGTGGGGGACCCCTGAGATGCCACCGGAGAAAGCCAGACCAGACGCCGATGGTGGGGTGCCAGCAGGCAGGGGCAGCAGGAATCTCAAGGGGCCTGGGGGCCTTCCCTTGTTCCCCAGCCCCCTGGGGGCGCTTAGAGAGGTGTGAGCCCCAGCGCGCCTGCAGTGACATGAAACGTGGGGCGGTTCATGTGCCCGTCACCGCCCCCCTTCTCACCAACATAGCACCCTTGGCGGGAGGACGCTGGGTCCCCTCCCTCCCCTGCAACATAGAGAGGCTGCTGTCCCCTTCCAGAAGGACAGGTCTCATCACCTGGGGGAGCTGAGGCTCATGCAGGCATCTTAAGGAGCAGGCCAGCCGGGAGACCGGGGTGGGAGGGATAGGGAGGAGGGAGCCACATCTGCAGGGCACCCAGGTGAGGCCCAGGCCGTGGTGTCCTACCCGCAGCTCTCACCTGCTGGCCTTTCCCCAGTGCTAGACCCTCAGACACACCTGGGGGAACAGGTGCAGGGGGTCAGGGCAGCCCGGGAAAACGGACTCCAGCTCCCCGGCCCGGGGGTGCCATGGTCTCTCGAGACAGCGAGGGTGACCCTGTCGGGGCTGGGAGGCCGTGGCCCCACAACCGGCGCGCTGCCTGCCCCCTGCACTCCTGCCCAGCGTGCCTTCCGCGTTCCGGCCGCAGGAGAAGTTTTCCGCCATCGGCAGAGGCAAGGACCTGGAAGTGGTTGGCGGCGAAGAAGAGGCGGAGGAAGCCAAGGGCCGAGTGGGCCGGGGGGAGGCTGCGCCCAAGGCGTGGGGCGAGGAGGCGGAGGAGCAGCTGGAGGAGGAGGTGGTAGAGCTGGAGGAGGAGGAGGAGGTGCAGGAGGACGAGGCTGAGCGCAAGACCAGTTCGCGCTCCCTGGAAGACGCTTTCGAGCAGGAGCTGATAGCCCAGCTGGAGGAGTACGAGCAGATGATCCAGGAGGTGCAGGAGGAGCTCGAGGTGACCAGGACCCGATACTCGGTGGCCACAGGTGCGGCGGCGCCCGGGAGCCTCGGGAAGGCGGGCGGCGCGGCGCTCGGCCCGGCTTCTCAGGCCCCGCCCCCTCTCCGCCCCCTCTCCGCCCCGCGGCCCTCGGCCCGGCATCTCAGGCCCCGCCCTCTCTCCGCCCCCTCTCCGCCCCGCGGCGCTCGCGCAGGCGCCATCATATCGCTACAACGCCAAGTGGATTTCCAGGAGGCCCAGCTGCAGCGGATGCGCACGGAGAACGAGACCCTGCAGAAGGAGCTGCGGGAGCGGAAGGACCAGCTACAGGCCATGTCCAACAAGGTGGCCGTGCCCGTGTCACCCGGCCGCCGCGGGGCCTCCGCTGGGCACGCGGAGCCGGGAGCCCGGGGCGGCCTGTCCCGGGTCGCTCCACGCCCCACGGCCCCTCACCGGCCTCCCTGGGCCACTTGGCTCCCGGCCACTTCTCCAGGACCCCCGGCCCCGCGTCCCTGGGCGCTGCCGCCCCGTCCAGCCCGCCCCTAGCCGAGCATGGTGTTCTGTCGGAGTTATTCGCACACACAGCATAAAGAATCAAGGAGTCCCGCGGGCTCGTGGCCCCAGCGGGCCTGTCCACGCTCCTCCCTCTCGTGTGCCCCTCCCCCACGGCGACTGCTCTCAACTCTTCATTAGGAATCGCTCGGCAGGTCCCCAGATGGCATGCTTCCAATGCCCGTTCTGGAACTTTCTGCATCCTCACATTATCTATCGCTTCCTCCTTCCTCCCCTGCCTGGGGTCCCCAACACAGGGAGGTCCACCTCCTGCCAGTGCCCCCCGCCATGTGGGGTGGGGGTGGGGGCACGTTGTCGGCAGCACACGCCTGCCTGGGCTGAAACCCGGGTTTCAGAATCAGGATTAAGTTCCATTGTCTCTTCTGACCTACTCCCTTGTTTTCGCTGGAGGACATCCTGCAGCGGTCTCTTGATAAAATGATGAGTTGGTGTAAATGCGGGGGGACACGGTATTCTTCGAATGGCCCCTTTCTGCACAGCAGGGCAGTGAGGCTGGACGCAGACTGCGGCTGGGACAGCGTCTCCCGCTCGCCTGGGGTCCGGGCTGAGTGGCCACCGGTGCTGTCCTCGTCCCAGGTGCCCTGAAACCTGGCAGGGTTGTACCGTCTAGGCCTTTTCGACGTCCTGGGCTCTCCGGGACCAACCAGGAACGGGTGTGCTTCTGTTCTGGAAGCACCTAGTTTGTCTTGTTTTTCACTTCCTCCTCTTGTCTCTTGAACCTTCTGTTCTCCTGGCGTCCCTGGAGCCCGTTCCTCCTCCTGCTTCCCATCTCCTGGTCCGTCCGCTCTGCTCTCTACATTCTCGGCACTTTTTCCACAGCCGCCGCCTCCTTCGCTTGTCACGCTGACGTGAGATCCGCCTTGTTCGCCGAGCGTCCTTTTATCTTCTCTTACCTCAAGATCCGGCGGCCAGTCTGACCCCTCGGAACACCCACGGCCGCCGGGCTTGAGTCCTCACCATTGCTCTCTCCGCAAGTGGCCTCTGCGTCGGTCTCTGTCGTTCATGAGAGAGGGCACAAGGGCACATGTGTGTGCCCATGTCGGCTGAGCATTCAAGGTCATCTTGTGAGGTGTTTCCTCCCCATTCGCTCAGATTGCCTCGGAATCGGCCACCTGGAGACTTTCTTGCCCAGGATGTAAAGGCCCGGCTGCCGGTGTTCCGGGAGCCCAGTGGGGAACACGGCTGGGGTGTCCACGTTCGGCCCGCACAGCCCACCCCTGGGGCCTGGGGTTTCCGCCCCCAGCTGAGCCCGGCACCTCCCCAGCCGGAGCCCGTCTGCCGAACCCTGGCTTCCAGCCTCCTGCCAGGTGGCCCAGGGGCAGGCTTCTGGCCACTCAAGGTCGGGGAGCACTCGGTTGCTGAAATAGTCCCCGCCGACCCTCCCCACATTAGACTCCACGCCCAGAAGCACGCGCACCTGCTGTTTCGGAGCCTTCGGGGGCTCTGGGACGGAGCCGGGTTTGTCAGCTTTCCCGCTGCTGGCTTAGACCCCGCTCCCCGCTCTCCTCCCTGCCCTGGGCAGGGGTCCTGCGGCTTTCGTGGCACTGGGGCTCGGGGAGAAGGGTGGACACAGGTGTCCCGCCCATCCTCTTGTCCCCTGAGCCAACCCCCCTGCTTCTGCCTTCCAGTTCTCCAACCTCAGAGAAAACAAGAAACACGAAGAGATGATGGGGTTCATTGAGAAGGACAACCTTCTCCTCCGTCAGGTGACTGCCAGGTGTGGTTAAACGGTCAGGCAGATCGCTGTCCTCGCTGTAAGTCCTGACACACTGCGGGGCAGACGAGCCGCAAAACCCCTTCGCAGTGAGCCGGGCCCCCATGCCTCCGGAGCACCCCCGTCAGCAGTGGCAGGGCGCCAGTGCGCAGAGGCTCCTGGCCATTGTTGGCTCCACATGTGGCTTGAACTCGGTGACATCGGCCGGCCGTCTTAGGGGGGACGAAGGGGCGGGGAACACGGGCGACCCGTCTGGGCCAGGCGGGCCCACTCCCCTGTCCCCACTGTCCCCCCCCACCCCCGCAGGAAGTGGCGGAGCTGCAGAGCAGACTCGCCAAGCAAGAACACACCATTTTGGAGTTCAACGCCAAGGTCAGCCAGCTGCAGGACCAGGTGAGTCAGAAGGAGAACCACCTGCAGAGATGGAAGTGGCTGCAGGAGGAGATGGCGAGCAAGAACGAGCTGATCCATCAGGCGGAGCTGCAGGCCCGCGTGGCCCTGGAGAGCACGCAGTCCCGGGTAGGCCCGCGTGCAGAGCGCCAGCGCCCTCGCCCGGGGAGCGAGCAGGGGCTCAGGCTCACCCCAACTTGTATCCTGGCCCCCCGGCGCAGAGTTTGGCTCCAGAAATGGTGGCGGAGAGAGCAAAGGTGTGAAGGGGCTTGCGCACTTTGGCCCCGAGGGGGGGCAGCTTCGCCTGCCGTGTGGATGGATTTGCTGCCTTGTTTTGTGCTGTGGATGGGCACCGGGGTTTGGCCTGCGATCAGGGGGTGTGACAGCAAGACCACTATCTACTTGTAACTTACGGGGTGCTTGCCGTGGGTCCGACGCCGCTCTCAGCAGCTGGCTGAAGCCTTCTAACCTGTGGACAAAGCTACGAAGTAGGTATTCTTAGCGTCCTGTGTACGTACAGGCACCGGCAGCAGGGGAGGCTAAATACCCCGCCTGAGCCCCCAGGGCTGCGGAGGGGTGGTCCTGGGATTTGAAGAGGACCCCCTATCTGAGCCCCTATGCTAGACGTGAGCAGAGGCACAGAGGGAGGTCTGGGTGTCCTCTGCGATGAGAGACCCGGGGAAAGGAAATCAGGGTAAGAGCCGACTCGATTTAGAATCCAAACACCAGCAAAGGGAAACGTCCTTTTTCCCACCCGGGGTGCCCATGGCATCCTGGGCGTGCCTTCCTCCCCGCGGGGGGCCAGCCTCCTGCTGGATGGCTCTGATGGCATCACTGAGGCCCCCCCACCCCGCCCGCTATCTTTCATAAAGTGATGTCTCATCCGGCAGAACCCCTCCCCAGCTGGAGCGCCAGCGGGGCGCCGGTATCCCATCCAGCAGAACCCACCCCCCAGCTGGAGCATTAGCCGGGCGCTGGTGTTGGGGTCTCAGGTCTGTGCAGACTCCAGTCTGTCTGGTAGAGTCTGGAGGGCTGTGCTGAGTTTGTGAGCCTAGGTCTGGGGTTGGCAGGAAGGGGCACAAGGACCTGCGAGTGATGCCTGAGACAGCCCAGGCGTGGGGCACTGTGGCCGGACACCCCAGCGGACAGCCACCTCCGGTACAGAGGGCGAGACCCCCGCACCAGTACGGTACCGAGCACAGAGCTGGCATCAACCCACATTGTGAAAGATGGAAGCCCCCTCCCCACTTAAGGTCCAGGGGCTCCTAACATCCCCTCTGTCCCGGGGGCAAAGTGGACTCACCCGCAGCCCTTTTTGTGCTACGCAGTCGCTTTAGGCTGGTTCCCGCTGGGCATTCCTGCTCTGTCTGGGCGTCTGGGCATGGAAGCCGAGGAGCTGGTTGTGAGCTGCCACAACTCAGGGGACCCTGTCTGACGGCTTGTGGGGTACAGACTGGAGGAGGCGGGCTGGGGACAGCCTGAGCTCCACTCTCCTTAACACCTGGTTAATGCCCTGTCAGCGGCTAGTTGGCACCAGCACTACGCAGTGCCTCCCCATCACAAGGAAGGAGGGAGGGCTGGGACCCCAAGTGCTCCCTCTGATGCTAACAGGGAGGGGCTGACAGCACGCAGGGTGCTCCCAGGGCGCCCTTCCTGGGAGTCTGCCCTGGGGTCAGGAGGGGGCCGTGCGGGTTCCCTTGGGGAAGGGCGTGTGGCCAGGTGGGGGGTTGTTCAGAGCTCTGTTCGTTTTTTCCCTTTTTTAAAACCATTTCTTTTTCAATTAAAAAGAAAAAAGCAGTAGAAAGTCTTAAAGCCTCGGTGTCAGGCCGCCCTGGGTCTGGGATCTGGTCTGGCACCTTGTCGCCCGCCAGCAGACCAGCCGGCCTCCCCAGCCTCTACGGTTTCTACAGCCGTGAAGGGCGAGGCCACGTCTGCCTCCCGGAAAGCTTCGAGCAGGGCCGGTGACTCCCTACCTCCTTCCCTTCGCTCACAGCTTGAGAGACTAAGAAACAAGATCATCCAGGCCACCTTCAGCACCCCCGGGAGCAAGTCCCTGGCCACTGAGATCTCCGACAATGACATTCTGGAGTCCTTGCAGGTATACTTGGTGCTGGGCTGCCTCCTTGCCCCCGAGGCTGCGTCTCTGGGCGGTAGCTGGCTGGTCTGCAGCCAGAGGCCGAGGGGAGAAGCCCGCATGGATGCCAGGGACCCCCCCCTTGTCCTGTGTCACTGTTCGCTGTCACCCCGGGATCGTCCTTACTCTCTGCTCAGGCAGAGGGGGACCGGGCCCCCGAAAGGGTGGCAGTGGGATGCAGCTGGCGAGGCTCGCTGCGCTCGGCCTCCGGCGACCCCCCCGGCAGCAAGCCCTCCGGGGTGCAACGGGGAGGGGGCCGAGCTGCTGGGGTCCCGGAGGTTCCCCCGCGGTCAGAGGGAGTCCAGGCTCTGTCCCTGCAGCCTTTTCAGGGATGCTTCTCGGCACCTCGGCGTGGCCTCGGCTGGGATCTCATCCGCTCGGCCAGGACCCTGGCACGGACCCCTCCCTGGCCTTGGATGGCACTATCATCCTGCCGGCCCCAAGCAGAGGCCTTACAGGGCTGGGGGCGGGGGGAGGTGCAGGGGACATAGTACAGGCTTGGGGGCCGGCAGGGGTGAGTCACCTCCCCTGTGGTCCTTGGCTGAGAAGTGGCGGGGTCACTTGAGTTCACTGAGCCACGGAACATCCTCCCTCTGCACGTGGGAGGGAGCACGGCTGCCTCCTGGGCGGGGTGGGGAGAGGGCCCTGGGAGCAGTGACACCCCCGCAGCCACCGCGGTGCTCCTTTTTCCAGAAGATCATCTCCGAGCGGGCAGACTACTACAGTCAGCTGAAGCAGAAAGGCGTCAGGATGCCTCCCCTGCACCAGTCCGAGTCCTCGTCCTCGTCCTCGTCCTCCCCCAGCAAGTCCAAGAAGACAGCCTCCAAGTAGACCCGGCCCGGCCCCAGGAGAGGCTGGGACCTGGCTCTCGGGGCACCCTTGTGTGGCCCAGTCTTTTTGCTTTAGAATTAAACCCTGTCTTTGGCCACGGGCCCAGCTTTTCCTTCCCCCGGAACTCGTGGGGCCTCGGGCTTCATCCACAGCCCCATCTGCGTCCCTAGCTCCTTCCTGGGGAGACCCCCACACGGAGCAAGGGCCCCTCCAGAGGCCTCGGGCTTAGGGGACCTGGGCCTGGGTGTCTATCCTCCTGTGATTGGGCCCTCCAGGGGCCGCCTCTGAGATGGGGGCTCCCCTGGCGGGCGTGACCCCTTTGGAAGAAGGTGGAGGTGGTTTTCCTAGTGCTGTTCCTTCCCATCATCGCTGGGAGAATGACAGCTCCCGGTGGCCGGCCAGGCACCTGTCTGCGTCCTGCGCACGCAGGCTTTGGGCACGTAAACGCGCTGAATGAAGGAGCCCGCCAGGGGCATCTCGTGGCTTTCCACCTACACCTGTGCGCGCAGCCTGGCCCGCCCCCCACCCAGCCCCTCCCCTGTGCACGCAGCCTGGCCCGCCCCCCACCCAGCCCCTCCCCAGAGGCCCAGGGCGCAAACTGGAGAGACGCAGCTGGGAGCTCCACAGGCCCCCCGGGTGCCTCTGCAGGCCTCCTCGCCTCTCGGATCAGACCCAGGCGCGTCCGGAGGCTCCAGGCCCCGCTTCTGCGCCCGAGCCCGTTCCTGCGCGGTCTTGGTGGAGGACCCGGCGCTCTCATGCCTAGGACGCCCGAGGGCCTAGTGGCCCCTTCGGCCTCTCTCCCCAGCAGCCCTTCTCCCCAGTCGCCCCTTGCGCCTGACAGACCCTCTCCCTCGCAGTCCCTCTTCCTAGCGACCCCTGGCCCTTGCGGTCCCTTTGCTCCTCTGTCCCCTCAGGCCCCCTCGCTCCTGCTACGCCCTCCCGCTTACGGCCTCTCTTTCCTGCGGCCCCCTTGCCCTTGCTAGGCCCTCCTCTCTACGGCCCTTCTTCCCCGAGGTCCCCTGTCCCCCGCAGCCCCTCTCCCTTGCAGAACCCCTCTTTCCCGCGGTCTCCTCTCTCCTCCGCGGCACCTACGCCTTCCTTCCCTGCAGCGTGCACGCCCTCCGGCGGCGCCCCCGGGAGCACCTGCGGCCCGGGATCCGCTTCCCAGTTCGCCCCGCCCCTCGCCCCGCCCCTCGCCTCCCCTCCCGGCCGAGGACACGTCTGCGCGGCGCGGGGAACCGGGGGGCCGCGGGGCCCGTGGGACACGCGTCGGGCGCAGCCTCCTCGTGCACGCGGACCGCGGACGTGGGCCTGGCCGCGGCGCCCCTGGCCTGTGAGCGGCCGCCCGGGAGAGCGGAATTGCGGGTAGGCGGCGGGGGAGGCCAAGCGACCCCCCCCCCCACCGGCCCAACCCGTGGAGGGGCGGCCACCTGCCCGAAAGGGCCGTCTGGAGCCTGCTGGCCGCCGGCGGACACCCCAGGGCTCCTTTCCTTCCCCGGCACCTCGCAGAGCCGGCCCTCTACGCTTTATTTTCGTGTGTTTTGTTTTGTTTTGTTTTTCAGGTTGGCGGCATCCGCGCACCTCGGACCTTGACCTGTGGCCTGGGAGGAGGTGTGACCTACTGGCCAGGCTCTGACCGCCTTCCTGGGCACCGGAGTCTGGGCTTGCACGCCAGGATTCTCCCTTTGTAAGTTGTGGGCTCCTCGGAGGTGCTTTGGGAGCGAGGGGGTCTAAGGGGTGGGGTGGTACCCGCCAGAGCCCCCGACTCGGCTGGCGTCTCTAGGCAGCACGGCCCCAGGCTGTTGCTCCGGGGTGTGACCCTCTGCTGGGGGGTGGAGCGTGAGGCCCTCAGGAGCCCAGCTCTAGCCGCCTCACCAGCTTTGTCCAACCGGAGTGGCTTGAGAGACACCCTTTCCATCAGTTAGGAATGCTTCTGGTGCACGTGACTGAAACTCATGGTCCCAGGCTCGAACAGGTGGGGGTTGGCTCTTCGCACACAAAGCAGCGACAGGTGGGTAATTGGTGTGGCTGTGGAGACAGCACGCCATCAGGGCTGGTGCCGCATGGATATCAGGGTTGCAAGACGGCTGCTGTAGCTCCAGCCATCACTGCAGGGCAAGAAGAAAGAAGTGGCTGCTATTTCTTTGGTGAGAGCAAAAAAACTCCAGCTCCTGCTACACCCAGGGGCCAGGGTATTAAGCTCGTCTTGGCCCCGGTCTGTCATTCAGGGTGGCACTTTGCTGCCCGGAACAGGATGGGGATTCTGCCCAGAGGTGGGAGGGGGTGGACGTCAGACGCACCTGGGAAAGCGGAACCCACACTCAATGGGCACTCGGCCTCCCTTGGGCCTGAGAGCGGCCACTGACCTGAGTGGCTGCCGCAAAGCTGGTGGCCCCCACCCCAGAGGCAGGCCTTGTGGCTGCGAGACGAGCTCCCTTCCTTCCCCCCACGGGCCTGGGACTGGCAGAGACTGAACTCGGAGGCACGTCAGGAGTTGAAGAACTGCTGGGTGTCAGGAGCTTCTGGGTTGGCCTCTTGCCATTCAGTGGCCCGCTGTGCCTTTCAGCCTCTCCCCAAGATTCCGTGGGAGGGGGTCCCGAGAAGAGGCCCCTGGGTCTCCAGCGCCTGGATTCCCGGCAGGCCCAGGTGCCCCCCGCCCCCAGGCCCCCAGCTTCTCCCCCAGGCGGCGCCGGGGGAGGGGCTGCAACTCGCACTGGCCAGAGGACATGGGACACAGCTGCGGGCACTGCCCCGGCCAGCCAGACAGGCTGTACCAGCCGCCGCCCCGTCCCTCTCCTTCCCAGCCTCAGGGAAGCTCCGGGGCCTTATCGGTCAGGAATGGGGAGGGAAGAGGCAGTTATCAGGCCAAGGACCCGCGGTGTCCAGTCTCCAGGGCCCAGCAGCTGTCCGGGAGGCCCCTGCCTGGGACGGGGCTGGGTGGAGAGTGACATTCCTGAGGGGAGGGTTTGGCGGACCTGCAGCCTCCCTGGGTTGGATTCCTGCTCTGCCGCCTCCCACGTGACCCCGGGCTTGACCGCTTGGCGTCAGTTCACCTGGTAAGCCAGGTGAGGGTTCCGGGAAAGGAGCCAGCCCACTGATGTGCCCCGCCCCCCCCAGCCCCACATGGAGCCCTGGCCACGGCCCTCACTAGGTCCGCTTCACAGGGATGTCAGGGGCCCGAACGTCCGCCTCGGTCTCCCCACAGCCCCGGCCCCCCTGGCCGCAGCCCGCAGCATGCAGCCCCAGCAGAGCGGGGTCCAGTACAGCAGGTGGGACGACAGCAGCCGGGAGGAAGTCCACGTGGCTGCCGGGTCCAGCACGGAGGCGGCCTCAGGCTGGGAGAGGTGAGGGCTGGGGGGAGGAGCCCCGCCTGCCGCTCATGCCCTCCACCCCCTTGTCTCCCCGCCTCGCCCCCCAGCCAGCTCACTGGGGGCCCTGCACCCCTGTGTGCGGCTTCCCTCGCTCGGCTCCCTCCTGCCTCCCCCGGCAGCAGGATGCCAGGCCCTCCTCCTGGGCCCACCTGCCCCCTCCCAGCCTGGCCCCTCCCCCCACCCCCGGTCCACTCGGGCTCACGTGCTGGCGGTTCTCTCTCCAGGATCACCCGGAAGCTGTGCTCAGGCAAGCTGGGCGTCGCCATGAAGGTGCTGGGTGGAGTGGCCCTCTTCTGGGCCGTCTTCGTCCTGGGCTACATCACCGGCTACTATGTGCACAAGTGCAAATGAGGCCGCCCAGCACGCACGCGCGCGCCTGGGAACACGGGCCCGGGCGGACACCCCTGTACACCAGAACCCCCTTTATGTGCACAGACCCTCACGCACAGTGTACACTGGATTTTCCTCCATGTACATAGACTCACCTCCCCCCCCCACCCCAGTGGACACGCAGGGGAACAGGGACACAGGTCCACAATGACACACGTAGGCATGCCTCACGCAGGCAGCCAGCTAGGGGCACACGTGGCTGGGAGACTTGGCCCAGCCTGAGCTGGGGCTACGGGACACACCCTCTGGGTCCTCCCTGATTGGGCCCCTATCCTGACTCCTGTTTTGCAAGGATGGCTGCGGGGTGGGGAGGGGAGGTGCTGTGCACACCCCTCTGCCCAACCTCCCAGGGCTGAAACCCCATCCTGGAAGCTGATCCTGGGCAGGGCGGGGAGTGGGACCCACCACCAAGTCTTCCCTGCGGTGCGGTGGGCACCGTTGTTCAGGGCACAGAGCCATCGGGAAGGCCACTGCCCCTGCCATGCCCAGGGAGGGCGGGAACCTGTGCTCCAACATTAAAAGTCTGTTGAATGAATGATGGGTGAGGGTCTCTCCCACGGGTCCCCAGGCGCCTGCCCAAGTGCAGCCAGCTGGAGGCACCCGGATGGCAGTGGGAGGCCTGTGGGAAGGGCCCGTCCTCCCTCCCGCTTGGCTTTGGGCCTTGGAATGTGTGTGCCTGGCTGTGCCCTCTGGTGGGAAGCGAGCCCCTGGGGGTTGGCCTCAGGGCTGGCAGGGGACCGTGGACAAGGCCTCGAGGCTCAGGCTGCTCGGGTCTGCCCAGCTCGCTCACGTACGTGCCCTCCTGGGCCTGTGCTCACCCCCCTGCTTGCTGCAAGCTCGTATCTCTGGCCCCGCACACCCTTGGCACAAACACGACATTAGGAGAGGGCTGCTTCCCCAGGACTGAGGGCTGGAGATAGCCCAGACACTGTCCTTGTGGGGCCCGAGATCCGAGGCCAAGCTGGCCGGGAAGGGCAAAGACACCCCCCTCCCCTCCCAGACCAGCCTGCCCATCGGGTGGAGCTGTACCCTCTGTGTGATCGCCGGCTCTGTCCACCAGGAGAGGCGCACCTGGCGGGGCTGTCCGGGCTGGGGTCTCCAAGCAGTGATGCGGCCTGCTGCGGAGCAGGGGGGAGGGAGACCGACTAGAGCCCCTGTCTCCAAAAAGGCCCCACCCACCTCCCGGCCCTGTCTGGGGCATCCGCACCTGAGGAGGGAGGGGCCCGCATCTGTCCAGCCCAACGCTGGTGCCCTAGCTGGAGCCGCCACAGAGCGGGCACCAGGTGGGTGGGCACAGTAGGGCTGCATGGCCTCCGTGGGCTCCAGGAGGCTGGCAGTCCGCTCCTGAGGTGCAGGGCTGGGCGTCCCCAAGGCTGGGTGCCTCCACCGCCCAGAGCCGGGCCGGGGTGCTGGGTGAGAGGAGGCCCCTGGCTGCCTTCCGCCCAGGGCTGCTCTCTGGGGCCATGCTCCCTGAGCAGGACGGGGTGGGTCTGCTGAAGGACAGGTCGGATGGAACTGGCGGGGGACAAGGCCTGGGCGGAGTGGGGGGCAAGACGGGGTAAGGAGGGGCGGGGAGCAGGCGCAACCCCAGGCACGTGGGTGCTGCTGGGAGCCAAGGGAGGGGGGTGCCCTCAGAGCCTCTGCAGCTCACCTTGCGCTGCCCGGTGAGCCTCCACACGGTCGTCACACTGCCTCCTGGGGACAGAGGACGGGCTGTTCCATGTGGCCTTCACGCCCCGTGTGCTGAGACCCGGTGAGCCTCCGGGTGAGCACCTCGGGATGAGCGACGGATGCACACTGTCCCCTTCCTCGGGCTCCGCCGGCAGCCTGGCCTCTGGTGCACACCACCCCCACCGAGTGTGGCCCCCAAGCCCCGGCCAGAGCCTATCGGCTGCGACAGAGGCAGTGGTTCATGCCCCATGACATGCCCCCCGCACCCCGCCACATACCCCGGGGGATGCTGGGAAAGGGACGGCCAGCACCCTGCTGACTGACTGGGCAGTCCCCTCCCCCCCAGGCCTGGGGAGCCCAGCAGCGTCTCCGGGCTGAGCCTGTGATGGTTCAGTGCCACTTGCTCTCTGCTGGCGGGCGGGGGCGGGGCCAGGGCCTCAGTTTCCCCACAGACAACTCCCCAAGATACTGGCAGGAAAGGATTCACAGGGAAGGATCGGAGACGTCCTTTATGAAGCGTTTATTAGAGGGCCGGACTACCAAAGAGAGCGTCCGGGTTCATGAGCGGGTCGGGCCGGCGGAGAGGAAGAGCATCAGGGTTCCCTGGAAAGTCGAACACATCTCGCACCGCCCGGGGCTGCGCTGCGTCACAGGAGCTCACAGACCAGACAAGACCTGGCCACGGAACCGAGTCCCGGGAGCCGAGAGGACCGCTCGGCCGTGGCCCGGTCACAGACCCCACAGCGGCCGCAGCCACAGCGCCGGCAACGCCCCGCCTGGCCAAGGCTCACGAGGCGACGAGCCCGAGCTCCGCGGGACAAGGCAGAGCCGCCACCTGGTGGGCCTGCTTCAGCCCGGCCAAGCAACCGCTGCCTCCAGGGACCGAAGGAGAGGCTCGGAGGAGACCAGACTGGGGCAGCGTCTCCTACAAAGCAGGCTGGCTGAGCTCTGAGAGAACCATGTGGCTTTGTAAGTGTGCCCCCCACGTGGAAGCTCAAGCCTGACGCGTGTCCGGTTCTGGTGGCTAAAGGCCTGGGTTCAGCGGGCCTCTTGCGAATGCTCCCCAAATCAGAACACGTGACAGGTGGAGACGGTAAATGACAAAAGCCAAGGCGTCAGTTTCTTACGATCAAGGCAGACTAGGAGGCAGAGGCCAGTAAACCACCTACTCTGAGGCTGGCTGGTGCCTGGCTGCAAGCACGTTTGGCTCGGGGGAGGGGGGGGTGCGCTCACACACGTACACACACGTGTGAACACGCTCACACAGGTGCGCACGTGCACATACACACACACAGCCTATAGCCTCAGACATTCCAATCTGGAAATACCTAGAACACGAAATGCCGCACGAGGGTTCACCCCTCGTGCGGCCACTGCCCCCGTCCTTCCTGGAGCCGGCTGTCGGCACAGCTGCCCGCCCGCTGGCCCGAGACGCCGCTCTGCGCTGGAAACCTGCGTGCTTGCCCCGAGCTGCGTGTCCCGAGCCCTGCTCGTCCCTGCGGTGCGAGCGCGCAAACGAGCAAAGCCTTGGCCCTTCCTCCCGCCCTGCCCGGGGCCGCGCGAGGGAGCCCTGCGGCTCTACCCCTGCAGCACCCATGGTATTAGGAAAAATGCCTTTGCCGATTCTAAACTCACATAAAAATATTTTTTTCATAAAAAGAGTAGGACTTGGGGCCAGCTGGGGACGTGGGGTCGCGCCGGGACTCTAAGCGGCACGACTGGCTCGGGGTGACTCGAGAGCTGCCGAACTGTCGGGGTGACCGTGCGGTTCTGTGACACGCACGCTCGTCAGCCCCAGCTTAGACCGGAACACTTTTCTCCCCTGAAGAACTTTAGCTGCTGTGTCTACGTGATTTCCCAACAAACACCCTGAATGGTTCACTCCCGTATTCGAGTAATTTCATATGAAGCAACAGTACAATCGGTTTGGTGCTGCAAAGCAAAGCCACCTACGCACACGACGACGCGGCACCACCCGCGCCAGAACCATCCGGAAAAGAGCAAGGGACGCGCGTCTCAGAAACCAGAGGCAAAACTGAACAAACAACTCACAGCACCACACGCACGCCCTGCCGCGGCCCGGGGCTCAGCGGATCACGGTCACGTGGGGGGCGGCCAGGCCCAGGTCCGTCTTGGAGGGGTACACCACCCTCAGGTGCCCCTCCTCGTCCACCACCCGGACCTGCTCCACCAGCAGGGAGGCGCTCCCAGCCTCCGCGCTCGCGTCCGCGCCGGGCCCCGCAGGCCGTCCGGAAGGCGCGTCGGCTTCGGTGTCTGACACTGATCCGTCGTCTTTATTTTCTAAAGCGTGTTTGTGGATTTCTGCCATTTTCTGCAAATGAGAAATATCTTTTCAGAAGCGGGGAAAGCCAAGGCAGCCGTGTGCGGGGCGGCAGGAGGACAGGGGACGCGCCCTCCGTGCCTCGGGCCAGAGCGCCGACTGGGCGGTGACGAGGCTGACTCACCAGCACAAGGGCGTCCATGATCTCTTTACACATCTGCAGACTCGTGGCGCTCGTTACTTCCAGAAACAAGTCAGAGGTGGTTTTCTTGATCTTAAAAGGAAATCAGAAGTTTCAGAAAAGAACAAAGTTATGGAAGTCAAGACGCCAGCCGCTGCTCTGAAGAGAAAGCTCTAAGACGGCGTCCCCTTCCTGAAGACGGGCACGGGCCAGAGCGCTGTGCGCACGGAGGCTCCTGGTGCGGCACCAAGCGTGACAGGGACGCCCAGCTCTGCGCGAGCGACCCCCGGCTCTCGAGCCCGTGCGTCCGTCGTGCGGCAGACGCCCATGCTAAGTCTGCGGGTGAGCCAGCCCAGCCCCAGACGTGCGCACGCTGCCCCACCTTCGTCTTCTCGCTGTTGGTTATGGGCGGGAAGGAGATCACGTCGCCGTCTGCGTCCACGAGGCAGGGGTAACTTTCTTTCCCGTCCAGTAAGTGCAGGTACCTGTGAGGGAGGAAACCCGGAGTGGAGACGACGCTACGGGAAGACGTGCCCAGAGGTGAACCGCACAAATCCAAGTTTTTTAGACAAAGTTGGTGCAACATCGGGGAACGAGTCCTAACTGTCCTACGGCCCGTGCTCACGTGGGAAAGATGGCCGGCGGGCCAGGTGCCTCCCTGGTCCCCCGAGGGGACGCCCACTGACCTGTGCAGGCCCGAGACGTTTTGCCTCTTCTTCTGCTTCCTGTGCTCCTCGGCCTCCAGCTGCAACTGCCGCACCAGGTCCTTGGCCTTGACTTCTCTGCGCCCCAAGGGCACGATCTGTGTGGCGGACACGGCGGCAATGAGCTCCCAGGGGGCCCTCCTGTGCTCACCGGGCCGTGGGCATCAGGGTCCCCTCTCGCTCTCCCGCCAGCAGCCCTGGACCACGGGGCCCTCTCCGGCAGGCGTGGGCGCCCCTCGGGGGCCTGACCGCCGCCTGCTCGTCCCCTCGGAGCGGAGGGTAACCTCCAGCCCGCCCACACGCGACGGCGTCTCCCGAGCCTGGGGCCCCAGGAGGGCCGAGGGAGGGGAGCAGGCCCAGCCGGTCTCAGGAAGCTCAACTCCGAACGAGGGGCTTTGCAGCTGGGCTCTACGCCACGATTTCTGCTTAAAAGTGAGCAAACGAAGGAAACCGCTTTCCGACGACGACCTTCTCTGAGGAGTTTACCACCTCAGAGCGCTGGCGTGGCGTCACCAGCGTGCACGTGTCGGGGGACACGCGGAGGGAACCGCGGCAAGCAGGGAGGGGCCCGTGGCGTCACCTTGAGGTCCTGCGGCGGGCGGGTGTCGTAGAGCAGGGGCCCGCGGACGGCCTTGAGGTCGTGGGTGGCGATGGTGGCTGCCGTCCTCTTCTCACAGAGTTCCTCGTGGAGCTTCGTCTGCAACACACGGCCCGAGGCGCCCGGAGCTCAGCGCCCCGCCCGACGCCCTGACCCCCTGGCCTCCCCCCCGGCCTCCCCAGCCAAGAACGCGTTTTGTGGGAACTTCACTGATGACTATCTGATCTGTTTACTGGCAGAATTTCTTCTTTCTCTACCTCGGGAACAGAGTATTTGAGACTTCAAAGAACTTTCTTGAACTAAAATTTATGACTCCACAAAGTTCTGACTAGGAAAGGAAAACATCGGCAGCGTGGTTTCTTTCCAAAGCCCTGATCTTCGGTTTTAAGCTCCTGGCTGGGAGTGCCCTCGCTTCCCCTCTGAGCTCGAGCTTCCACGAAGCTGCCTGGCCACACTGGGGGTCTGCCAACTTCAAAGGCGGGGTTTTTTAAAAGCTAGCAGGCTGCAGAGAAAAACAAATCAGAAGTTCCTCTAGCTGAAACCCAAACAAAAAGCGAACAGCTCGCATGAGACCAGGCCGGCCAGCACGGACAGCTCCGCGCCGTCTCCTACAGAACTAACAGCGTCATTCATTACGGAAACCCCAAACCTCCCGAGACGTCAGAAACTCGGGACACACCGATCTCCCGTCACAGCAAAGCCTTCTTCAGAAACCAGGCGGGCCTGGAAGGGTCTGTGAGCTAACAGACGGACGGCCCCCTGGGGCCGAGGCCCGGGTCTGACCTGCTCTGGGGCGCACATGGCCAGCGTCATCCTCACCCCTGCGCCCGGAGCCGGGTCCCGCTGCCCTCCCATGTATGGGTGTGGAAAACGCAGTGGGCAGCGTGACAGCAGGCCCCCGGCCCCAGGCCCCGCCTCGCCTCGCCCCCACCTGTGGGCCGCGCACCCACCTGGGCAGTGAGGAACCGTTTGAGCGTGTTCCCGGCCTGCAGGTCCATGCCTCTCACGACGGCCCCCACGATGAACGGCCGGACCTCCCTGACCGTGGGGCTGACGCGCACGGTCAGCGGGGCGGGGTTCTCGGACACGTGCAGGACCCGGAGCAGCAGCCTGCTGGCTTCGTCCACCTCCTCCTCCTCCCCCTCGCCGCTCGCCCTCCTCCGCCTCTCGCGCCGCCTCCTGCGGGCCTCCTCCTTCTCCGGGCCGTCCGCCTTGCCCCGGCCCCGGCCGCCGCCCCGGCCGCCGCCGCGCAGGTACTCCAGGATGGCCCTGGTCTGGCAGCCGTGGACCATCTTCTCCAGCCGCCGGTCCGCCAGCTTGTTCCCCCGGAAGTTGACCTCCTTGAGCTTGGGGCAGTCGGCCAGCTCCACCGGGACCTCGCTGAGCTGGTTGTTGGAGAGGTCCAGGGTCTGCGAGCGAGATGGAGGACCGGTGACCACACGCGACCGCAGGGCCACGCCGCCTCCCCGAGCACCCCTGCCCCCCACGGCCTGCCCCGGCTCTGCGCCCAGACTGACGCCCGCCACTGCCACCGAGCAGCCCCCCGGGGAGGGGGCGGGGGGGGCATGGCAAGGGCTGCCAACGATCCCCCCAGAATGCCCATCTTCCTCTTCCTGCTCCCCTGCGAGTTCCTGTGACGACTGTCCCGACGGACAAGGTCAGAGGAGAAGCACAGCACATGGGAACACACACGCTCGAGAAACACGCTCCCCACAAGACAGAGCCGAGATTTAAAAACATCAGATGAACTAAAAAGAAAGAACACGGCGTAACACGCATCACTCTTCATACAGAAACACGGAGCACGGCGCTGACTCCACGTGCACAAGACCGCAGGGCGGCTCGGACCCCGGCCCGCTCTCAGCCCTGCTTCTGGACCCAGGGAGGGGCGCCACGCCACTGCCCCCATGCCTCAAGCGGTGCACGAAAGCCCCGCAGAAGAACCTGCCGCCGCCATTACTGCCCGGGCTTTGACCAAACCCCGCGCGGGCGCCAGCAGCACGGAGGCGACGGGTTATGAACGCGCCGCCTTGCGGGGTTGGGTGGGGCAGGAGGGGCCAGACCCCAGGACACCAAGGCAGCATCTTCCAGACGTGGGGTCTGGGGCGGGTCCTCGCTTCCCCCTCCGCAGCTGGGGTGGAGGACAGACCCCCGGAAGAGGCCAGCCGCTGCCCCCTCTGCTCTCCTCCCGGGCAGCGCAGGGCCCCTTTCTCGTTCTCCTCCTGGGCCGGCGAGCAGCTCTGCGCTGGCTTGCTCAGCACGGCTAAGAGCAGAAGGGGGCTTAGGGCTTCAGTGGGGCGGCCTCGTAAGAAAGTCTCTTATCTGGTCCGCTGGAGGGAGCACAAGGGACGGCGGCTTGGGGAGGGCTCTGGGACACAGGCGGCCTGTGCGGACCGCACCCGGGGTCAAAGCCACACCCGAGGGCGGCCGTCCGCACGCACACACGCTTGGTGGGCGAGGCCGCTGACCAGTCCTGGTTCAGGCTGGGATGGAACAGGCCCCGACAAAACGGTGACAGACTTCACCACGAACTGGCAAGGGCACAGGGGCTCTGATTATCCAGAAGGTGCCTCCCCTCTGGCTGGTACAGAGCGCGTCGGACGAACTTCCTTCACACACTCAGTTCTGAACGGGGCTATCCTGTGGCTCAGGCCACCAGCCCGCCGGGAAGCCAGTGACAAGGGGGTCAGAGCTGGGGGAAGGGACGGGGTCACTGAGGAGCCTCTAAAGGCCATCGGGGGCCTCAGGAGGGCAGCAGGCTCCCAGACCGCACTCAGGATGGGGACGAAGAAAGGAGGCACGTAAACCAGACCTGGCTTAGTCACCCCGGGGACCAAGGGGCCTGAGAGGCCGTGGGCAACGCAATTTCGTACAACTGTGTCCATTTCGGGCCTCACTGGGCCTTTCTCCCCCACTCAAGAGGGACCAGGAGTGGGGGGAGGGGGCGCGGGTGAATGGGCTGTATCATGGCCCAGCTAGTCCCGGTCGCCACCGCACGGGGGCTTGTGAGCGGCAGCAAGGGGCTGGTGCTGAGGTCCGCTCCACCCGCACACGCCAGCCAGCTCTGGAGTCGGCCGCACTGGCCGGGGGCTCTGGCCGGCTTGAGGACTGCGCAGGGTGGCCCTCGCTGCCGCATGGAACAGGCCGGCCCCATGGACGGAGCGTGCAGGTAGCAGTGCGAGAGCCAGCAAGGAGGGGAGACAGGGCCTCACTGCCCGCTCCAGCCACAGCCGCCGCAGGGCAGCAGGCCGGCGAGGTCTCCACAGAGACCACGGAGGTGCGGGTTTACTGGAGGAGGGGGGGCTGTGAGAGTAGAAACAGGGAGGGGAGGCAGCAGATCAGGGGTTCTGCGGCAGGCTCTAGAGGCCGGGGGCCTCGTAGGGATGTGGACACCGCACGTGAGAGGACGCCCCCCCCCCCACCCCAGCCTACGCTCCGTCGGCACCGGGCGCCCAGAGCAGCAGACCCCATGGGGTCTCACGCCTGGGAAATCAACGCGACCGAAGACGCGAGCTCCAGGAGACTCCGGGACGACGGGTAATGCCCGCAGCGGCTGAAATCACGCAGGACTGGGGAACAGGGCTCTCGCTCTCGGAGGGAGGAAGTGGAGTCTGGACTGTGGGTGCCAGCCCCCGAAGGGTACAAAACGCAGAGGCTGAAGGGAGTGGTGTCCTCGAATCCTCCTCTGCCTGGAGCCGACCCGCGAGGATGCCCACTTACTCCCCTCCTGCCGGGAACACCAGCGCCTCTGACCTGGGTGAGGCCGCTCGCCGACTGCCTTCGGTGCTGCTGGGGACGGAGTCCTAGATCCCTGGCAGGGCGAACCGGAGACAATAGGCCAGTCGAGGGCGGGACCCGGGCACCCAGCGAGCCCGCCACCTCTGCGGGCGCTGAGAAGACGAGACTTGGGCGAGGGGCTCCTTGGGGCCGGACGGGAGTTCCGCACACAAAGTTTAGTTTCTCTGGGAAACCTGACCACAGTGGGAGTCCCCTCTGTGAGCCACCAGGACGGTCCCAGTGAGCGCAGGCCCCAGCACCGCGGAGGGGGTGGGGGGAGCCCTGGGCGGCGTGGCCGGAACCGGCTGTCCTGCCGCCAGGCCCATCAGCCATGCTGGCTCTGAAGTAGAACGCCTGATTCTGCACTCGACTGACCGCACGCAGCTACATATCTGGTCCATCGACCTTCCGGAAAACCAAGATATCAAACAGACGGGAGTGAGCAGTGTCGTACACCACCTGCCACACCTCTGCCATAAAGGGACGCCTGCAGCCCTGGATGGCCAACGCGTCCCAGGGGCACCTCCAGCCGCCTTCTGGAAACGCCAGCAAGCACTCTGCTGAGTGGAGTCCTCTGTTTCTCTCCACCAGACACACGAGCACGCGCGCGCACACACACACACACAGGCAGGAATGCACGCCTGCAGAGACATCTTTACACAGACGTACACGTTTGTAAATTCACTTGGTGATACCTGAAGAGTCACTTCAGCTGGAAATAGATCAGTTGCTAAACTTTATACGCATTTTACTGCTTAAAAAAAGTCTGCACGGAGCGTCCAGGTGGCTCGCTCAGTTAAGTGCCTGACTCTTGATCTCAGCTCAGGTCATAACCTCGAGGTTTGTGAGTTCCAGCCCCGAGACCTGCTTGGGAGTCTTTCTCTCTCTGTGCCCCTACCCTGCGCAGGTATGCTCTCTCGAATTAAAAAAAGGTCTGTGTGTAAAGGAAGAAAAGTCGGCGCAAGAGGAAATACAGACCTGCCTTTTTCAGGATGAAAGGAAAAGGGAGAAGGGAAGAGGGCTGCGGGGGGGCCTGGAGTCAGGGCATGGCTCTGCAATCACCGTCCTCCGCTCTCCTGCTCAACAGACTTCCTGCACACCTGTCCCAGCCAAGCTTAACGCAGGGGCCTGGGGACTTAAGGGGAGTGGACTCGGCACCCCCTTCCGGCCTTCTGTAAAGCAGGAATAAGAACTCTCGCCTTAGAAGGCGGCGGTCAGGGTGAGGGGTAACAGATACACCAAGTCGCATTTGTGTGGCATTACGCGAATGTTCTCATCTCTGGGCCTTGCCTGGGTGTCCCCCCCGCCCCCCACGGTCACCTAATCATTTCACAAATGTGTGAAGACAGAGAAATTTAGGCTTGGGGCCCTGCTGTCGAGCCGCTCGGAACGGCGGGTCGCAGAGTGCGGGGCTGGATGAGCCAACCATGGGAGGATCGGGGGCCCGGCCCTGGGAGCAGCTCCCTCCCCGCCGCACCTCCAGGCCCCGGCCCGGCCCGGCCCGCAGCCCCCGCTGACCTTGAGCGAGGCCAGGTGGGCGATGTCGGGGCTGAGCTCTCGGAGGCAGTTGTCGGCGGCCGCCAGTTCGCTGAGCAGCGGCAGCGCGCCGGGGCGGAAGAGCGTGGCGGGGAAGGAGTCCAGGCGGTTGCCCGTGAGGTTGAGGGTCTGTAGGCGTGGGGCGCAGCGCGCCAGGTCCGCGGGCAGCTCGCGCAGCCGGTTGCCGCTGAGGTTGAGGCTCTGCAGCTGCGGGAGGCCCGGCGGCTCGGCGGGGCCCAGGCCCTGGCCCGGCGGCAGCGCCTCCAGCGCGTTGCCCGACAGGTCGAGCACGCGCAGCGCGGGCAGCGGGCCGAGCTCGGGGCTCAGGCCGGGCCCCAGCGCGTTGCGCCGCAGCACGAGGCTGTGCAGCTGCGGGAGGCCCTGCGCCAGGCCCGGGCCCGGCTCGCGCAGGCTCCCGCAGCCGCTCACCTCCAGGTAGTGCAGCAGCGGCAGCGTGAACAGCCGCGGCGGCAGCCGCCCGCCCGCCGCGCGCACCCGCTGCTCCAGCCCGGGCCCGGTCAGCAGCAGCTCGCGCCGCCGTTCGCGCTCCGCCAGCTCCAGCTCGGGCCAGGCCTCGGGGACGGGAGCCGCAGCCGCCGCCGCCATCGCGCCGCCACTTCCGCCGCAGCTCACGGGGCGCTTCCGGGGCACGGCACGCCACTTCCGGCTCGGGCCGGAAGGAGAGAACGCGCGGGGCGAGGGGG
>PITB01021695.1:0-28570 GCA_004024585.1 Paradoxurus hermaphroditus | reverse complement strand
TTCTTGGACGTCCTGCCTCCTTGATTAATCCCTTCCTCCTCTACTCCCTCTACACTATATATTTACCCCATTGTACTATTAACTCCTCAACTGGTAATTATTTGCATGTTTTCCCTATTCGACAGTGAGTCCTTTGAGGGTAAAAGTTACATCTTCTTGATTTGTTCTCTCAGCTCTTGATATAATGCCTGACTGATAATAGGTGCTTTATAAACACAATTTAATTAGTGGAATGGAGAAAAAAAAAGGCAGAGTGGAATAGTATGCCTGAGATTTATCTTCTTGTCCATACATTTCAGAGTCCTTGGAGATAAAAAGGGGTCTAGGGAAGAGTGGTTTGAAAAAAACTTTTTTGTAGGGGCACCTGGTGGTCGGTTAAGTGTCCGACTTTGGCTCAGGCCATGATCTTACGGTTTGTGAGTTCCAGACCCGTGTCCAGCTTTCTGCTGTCAGCTGGAGCCTGCTTCAGATCCTCCGTCTCCCTCGCTCTCTGCCCCTCCCCTACTCGCGCGCACATGCTGTCTCTCTCTCTCTCAAAAACAAATAAACTAATTTTTAAGAAAACAATTGTGATTCAGGGGCTGTGACCCTCTTACCTGTTGAAAAGAGGAAATTCAATTCGTTTCTACCTTTGAAAAGTGGATCCTTCTCCATCTCTGTGCCTTCTCTTTCTGAGCCGCAAAACAGGGCGAGCAAGGGTACTCCTGGAAAGAATAAGATAGATCCAATGAACTTCTCAACAGTCTTCTAGTCTTCTGAGTGTAAACATTCCTTTTAATCCTCAAAAGCAATCATTTTAGGATGACCGCTTTTCCAGGGAAGCCCCTTCATCGAGCAGTCCTGTGGCGTTCGCAGCCCGGAGAGGCCTAGGCCGGGACACCTGCTCTGTGACCCCGAGGTCTTACCCCTCACTAATGGGCTCTCAGTGCAGTCCTGAGCCCTCTTCGGCCAGGACTGGCTTGCTCTGGTAGCATCTTGGTAGATTTTCCTGTAAGCTGTAATTAAATCTCATCTATTAAGGCAACAGTGACGCTTGGCAGCTAAAAGGTAACATGTAAAAGTTAATTTCCTAAGGTCCTAGAGCACAAAACCCTGACAATGTGCAGGAGATACACATGTGAACTTGTTTCAAAAGAAGCACGTTTGAGGGGTGCCTGGGTGGCTCAGTGGGCGAAGCCTCTGACTTTGGCTCAGGTCATGATCTTTTGGTCCGTGAGTTCGAGCCCCGCATCCCACTCTGTGCTGACAGCTTGGAGCCTGGAGCCTGCTTCAGATTCTGTCTCCCTTTCTCTCTGCTCCTCCCCTGCCCATTCTCTCTCTCTCTCAAAACTAAATGAACATTAAAAAAAAATTTTTTTTTAAAAAAGCATGTTTGAAATGGACTGCTCTGAGTGAACAGAATTTTTTTTCAAAAAATTTTTTTAATGTTTGTTCATTCTTGAGAGAGAGAGAGAGAGAGAGACAAAGTGTGAGCAGGGAAGGGGCAGAGAGAGACACACACAGAATCCGAAGCAGTTTCCAGGCTCTGAGCTGTCAGCACAGAGCCCGACGCGGGGCTCAAACTCAGACTGAGAGATCACGACCTGAGCTGAAGTCAGATGCTTAACTGACTGAGCCTCCCAGGTGCCCCTGAACAGAATTTTTAAAACTATTGTCCTTAATCAATGAGAAAATGTTTATAAAAGTCAAGCTAAGCCGTTACATTGTCTGGGAATACGGGAGGCTGCCGGGGAAAGTACTCCTGTAGGAGGAGGTGCCGAATAAACCAGTTGGGACTAAGGAATCCTAGCGCGAAACCGGGGCTAAGAGGTCTGTAGTCAGCACATTCTCCACCCCTGCACTCGTCTCCCGCCGCCACTGTAACGAACTGCTGCAAATTGGCTGGCTTCAAACAACACGAGTATATTACCTTACAAGCCTGTGGTCAGAAGTCTGACGCGGGCCTCCGTGGGTTAAAACCGAGGTGTCTGCGAGGCTGCGTGGCTTCCGGAAGCTCTCGGAGAGAATCTGTCTTCTTGCCATTTCCAGCTTCTGGAGGCCACTGGTGTTCCCTAGCTTGAGGCCCCCTTTCTCCGGCTTCCAGGCAGCAATGTTGCATCTTTCAGACCATTTTTCTGCAGTCACATCGCCCTCTGCCCATGGTCTGGAAAGATTCTTCACTGTTAAGAATCCATGTGTTTAGATTGGACCCACCACGTCTTCCCAGACCGCCCCCTACATAAAGCTGCACTGATCTTTGGTTCTATACGTCTACTGGAGACATAAGCTTCCCTCAGCTTGACGGTCTAACAACCTTCCGGCGGAAATGGCTCCTGTGCCCCCGCCCATCTGCATGCCTGCCTCCACTTCCTGTGCGGACACCAACCAAGGGCCCACGGCAACCGCAGGTACAGACACCCACCTCCAATTCAAGGTGGTCAGTAGCTTTAAGCAACAACTAAATTTGCATGCATGAGCCTGGAAGAGATGGAATATTTTTTTTCTGGATGCCTCATTTTTTTTATATATATATAAGCATTTTAAAGTCATCCCACTGTCCAAAATAAGAAAGAGTATTTAGAATGTCAACATCGTTATTTTCATTGGAACTTTGTGGCAGTAAAATGTACAAATGTAACCCATAATATTGATTAATGGATGTGTATACCAAGATAGAACTATAACACTATCTTTACATCAAAATGCGTTTCCCACAGAATAATAGATTATAGAAACACACATAGCCCTTTGTTGCTCTGCTGAAATATGAATCCTTTAAAAAGGATATGTAGGGGGCACCTGGATGGCTCAGACGGTTAAGCGTCCGACTTGGGCTCAGGTCACAATCTTGCAGTTTGCGGTTTGAGTCCCACATCAGGTTCTGTGCTGACAGCTCAGAACCTGGAACCTGCTTTGGATTCTGTGTATCCCTCTCTTTCGCTGCCCCTCCCCCATTCGTATTCTGCCTCCCTCTGTCTCATAAACAAATAAATGAGTAAATAAAAAAGTAACATTTTAAAGAAAAGAATATGTAAATAAATTAATAAAGTAATAGAAAGTGTAGCTGTCAATGTTATAAACAGCTGTGAAGTTCTCACTTATCTGTAAAAAAAGATTGTAAAAAGTTATTTTCTCTCCTTAACAAAGCAGATTTGGCTTTCAAATGTTTACCTTCCCTTCATGGTTCCCAACCTCCCAACGAAAATAAAAGTGTTAAAGGTCATTGTGTATGCAAAATTCCTTTTTGTCTGTTATCAAGTATACTACATTTAAATTATAGGCTTTTTAACACCGAAAATTGCAAAGTCTTTAATGTCTTTTCTGAGTTGTGTGGGATGCTCCCAAGAGATTTTTTTCTGCTCTCTTTTTTTAAAGTTTGTTTATTTATTTTGAAAGAGAAAGCGTGCACGAGTGCATGGGGGAGGGGCAGAGAGAAAAAATCCCAAGCAGGCTCTGTGCTGTCAGCACAAAGGATCTCACGAACCATGAGTTCATGACCTGAGCCAAAACCAAGAGTTGGACAGTAATTGACTGAGCCACACAGGCGTCCCTCTTTTTTTTTTTTTTTTTTTTAAACTAGGTATTTCTCTGCGCTTCCTTTCAGGAGACAGAAATGTACAAGACCTTCTCTGCCAAATAGATTACTTCTGAGTTTTTCCACTTTGGGAGACTCCCAAGCCCAATCAAAGGGACTGCCTCAGGTAACAGAGATCAGCCTGGGATATCAGCTTTCTCAGAGAGCCCCAGCCAAAGAAGGGGGGTGGTGGGGAGGGGGGGTACTCTGCACCCAAAACCTGGCACCTGGACAGGCCAGGAGAAGAATCCTAGGAAGGGGTCCCGGCCTGGGACCACTCGTGACAAGTGACTGGAACCTGTGTGTCCCCACATGTATCTCTGCAGTGTTCAAAACACAGGCCCACCAGTTCATAGTTTATTAGTGATAAAAGTAAAATACTAGATACTTTAAGAATACTTCTAGTTTGTTAGCCTTTCCGGGTGTAATGGAAATGAGAAAGAAATGGAAAAGGAAGAGAAACGAGAGGAGGGCAGGAATAGTTTTGAGCGTCTCCTGTGAACCAAGTGCCTTCCATACCTTGTCTCTTAAAATCCTAATAGTCCCTGGTCATCATTATTGTTCCCGATAGCAGGGAAAGGGGACTGCAGCTGGGCATGTTTATACAACTTGCACGTGGTCCAGGACTAATAAGCATCAGAGGTCTGTCTTTTCCCGACGTCTCTCTGTGATTTCGGCTCCCAAGTCCATTTCTTGAGGGCGGTTACACTGGGTGCTCACCTAATGCATGTTAGCGCCCTTGCCCCACCTCTCCTTTTGGGTGAGGTCTGGTCCTAGCACACGAAGCAATTCCCTTGACATGGGACATAGGTGTCACCTCTTCTGCCACCGGGACCCTGGGTATCAACACAGTCCACCAGCATGAAAACACTTCCAGCAGCAGACAGCCTGAAACCGGGCCTCATTGTCTCCTCAACACTCCTACAACCCAAAGAATTTTCTGGGCTCCCCCCCTCCCATCCATCCCTGTGGAGTCCAGCCAAGCCCCAGGCCCCCAGGGGTTTCTCCAGGCTGAGATCAGGCCCTAGGGCACTATCTGAGGGGTTTTAAGGCTTCCCCTCAGTGGTTCAGAGTAATCTGAATTTTATAGGCTGCAACTTGAGTTGGTTTCCTACCATCCATGGGCAGCTGACAGCTGTCAGGGAAGCAGGTCTCCCTCTTGCCGCTGGCCAGTCCTGAGGCTCATTCAGTGAGACAGGGACAGAGCCCAGACTGACAGACCGTTTTGGCTGTTTCAGTGAGGCCCCAGCAAACTGGGTTTGGCTGCCAACAGCAGAACATACGGGTTTCTCGAACACCACTGGATCAGGTTACCATGAAATGGACATGAGTCTGGTAAAAGACACCGGCCCCTCCTGCGGATTGCTTTGTTGCAGCCAAACACGCTTTTCTCTCATTCCAGTAACATCTTTCGAGCTCCTCCCACGTGCAAAGTCTGGGGATACAGAGCATCTGGAATGTGTTCTGTCCACACCTGGGCTGATAAAGCATAACGTGAAAAGGAGCTTTGCCATTTGTTCATCCATTCAGTCATCATTGACTTACTCACTTATTCAGTACACAAATACTCTGAAAAATGTGGAAAATAAAAGAAGCACTCGCCGGGTATCCTGCCCTCAAAAAGGTTATACTTTAATAGAGGAGATAAATCACAGATATAATTCCTTAAGATGAGGTAAAATACAACAGATGCAATGTAAAAAGGACAAGTGTCTCAGGAATAGAAAGAAATTACTGACATTTCGAGTATCAGGGAAGTTGCCTGGAGTTTGTTTCCCCAAAGGCAGATCCTGAGACAAGGATCTGAGTGCAGGTATCATATTTGGGAGGAAGACGATCTCAGGAAGCACAAGTCAGTGAAGGGGGGGAAAGCAACAAAAGGTACTTTACTGAGTAGGTTACTGCTGTGAGCTCCCCCTGGGAAACCCTGGGGGAGCACTGAACATGCCTCAGAATCATCGTGGTGGGGGGTGAGGAGGCCACCGTGCTGATCCTCCAACTTGCATCTCTATATCGGGGCTCACTCTTGGACATTAACTCTTTTGTCTGGCAGCCTAAACCCAAGTTGTGGCCAGAGAGTCCTCTCCAGAGTTGCGGCGAGGGTGGGGAGGCAGGGAGTTCCAGTGTTTACAGAACCTGCCTGTGGGCCCTCTAGATGGGGTTAGAGAATGGCGGAGCAGGGGAGGAGGCACCCAGCATATGCTATGCAAGTCTCATGGAGAGTCAGTACTTGAGCAGGCCTGTCTTAGTCCATTTGGGCTGCTATAACAGTTACACCACAAACTGAGTGGCTTATAAACAACGAACACTTATTTCTCACAATTTTGCAGGCTGAGAAGTCCAAGATCAAAGTGTCTGTAGATTTGATGTCTGGTGAGAGCCCCCTTCCTGGCTCATTGGCAGCCATCTTTTTGCTGTGCCCTCACACGGGAAGGAAAAGGGAGTTCTGACAGACCTCTTTTAGGAGGGCATTAACTCTATTTATGAGGGCTGCACCCTTGACCTATTCATCTCCCAAAGGTCACACCTCACAGTACTGTCACATTGGGCATTATGTCTCCACATATGCAATTGGGGATGACACAAATATTCAGCCCACAGCAGGGTCTTAAGAGAAAGATAGGATTTGGCTTGTGGAGGGAGGGAGATTTCAGGTGAAGGAACAGTCTGAACAAAGGCCCAGAAGCAAATTACCACAGGCCGTATAAAGGGATGAGTGAATGATTCAGCCAAGCTGGACCTCCGGATCCACACAGTAGGGCTGGGAGAAACGCAGCAGGAGAGAACTGGCTTACACATCAGCATGCCGTAAGATCAATATGCAGGATGGATGGTTTGAAATAATTTTTATAATATGGATGACATCTTAAAAATTCAATCCCTGCCCAAAGAACTGTTATGCCCAGAATTCTGGGGACGCCAAAAACCACCAGGGAGCTGAGTCCGATGCAAGAACAAAGAGCCTTTATTCGAGCTAGCTCGAGCTCAATCTCCTACCGCACTGACGCAGCAGTGGGTTGAGAGAGAGAGAGTTTTCAAAGGTGCAAGAGTTTTAAAGGAGTAGTGGGAGGAGCGATGGTCGTGGCCCTAGCTGATTGGCTGAGGTCAGGGTCCTGTTCCCTTCCAAGGCGGGAAACAGGTGTCTCTAGCGTTCAAGGCAGGAAACAGGTGTCTTTATTTGGGTGGATACGGGTGCTCTAAGGATTGGTCCCAGCTGGTCTAGTGAGGGGTGGAACCTGATTGATTTGGTCCATCTTCTACTTCCTAGTCTTTTGGAGTCCCGATTTGCCCTAACAGAACCTTATTCTATCTCAGGGACAAACTACTTGACTTGACCAAGAGACCAGCTCAAACGGAATCAACTTGCCTTTATGTCTATGAGTGGCCTCCAGTGTTGATTGCGAAATAAAGGCTCCTGCTCCTCAGCTACAGTTATCCTCATGATCCACAAAAGATGCTTCAAATATGTCAGCATTGGTAAATAAGTACTTCAAAGCAATGAAACGAGGTTGAGTTTTATAGCCGAACAGTAAATAGCCCACTTCCTCTCTTATATTTTAGGAATTGTCTTCTCGGGCGGATCACCTTTCTACTGAGGACTTACCTCTGCCTCTTGGCTTCTCTGGAAGCAGAGCGCCTCCCAACAGCCCAAGTGCACACGGGGCACTCAGCCCTCTGCGGAGGAGAGCGCTCACGCTGCGAATGCCCAGTGCCGGAAGGTCAAGGGCTCCGATACAGCACACCTGCCGTCCAGGGACTGCCTGTCCCCGTGACTGTTGAACCACCGCATGACCCAAGACACAGAGACAAAAGCGTGAGTTGGAGAAATGCTTCGAATTTTGGTCTTAGGAATTTAGCAAAATTAGGGAAGTTCTCCTTCGGGGTCAGAGGACCCTACTCATTTTCCTTAACTGAAATTAGAAGGCAATGTGTCAGATGAACAATAATCTTTGCATTTTTATTGTCTCTCTCTCCGTAGACATTTATAATTTTATTTCTTTGCAAGAATTCCTGCTGCCTCTTGGAATTATCTCCAAAAGTCCAACTTCTGTTGGACCATCCTCATTTTTTTCTCATCATCTCAGACATAATCAGTCATATCAAAGTCCTTGACCTTCCGCAGGGAAGCCACTAGAAAAGAAAGTAGGAACCCAGCAGAAACACTTTCCTAAAACCCCTCCAACAGTGTGAGGCCCAGGTTGGCTCTGGGCCTCAGCGCAACAGGTCACCCGGTTGGGCCACTGTTTCTCCATTTGCAAGCCCAGCCCCATTCCTGGTTCGAATCCCAAGCTGGGGCAAAAGGGATCTAAGAAGGTCCCTTAGCGCATCTACTCTGTTCTGAATGCATTATACAATTTATCTCAACTTATCTCATTTAATTGTCCCAACACCGCCCAGGGCTAGGTGGTATTAGCTCTACTTGAAGGTAGAACAGACCGGGAGGCTTTTACCAACAGCTCACAGTCAGTGAGCAGTGAGGCCAGGAGCGAACTGAGGGCTGTCTGGCTCCAAAGCCCATGCCCCTCCAGCTGTACCACATGACCAATGCTAGACCTCCTCCATGCTCTGAACCCTCCCCCGGGAGCTGGCTCCCGGCTTACCCATTGAATGGCTACTCACTGGGAATTGAGAACACTGAATGACTCTTTCTGCTGGGATCTGCCGCTCCGTTGGGGGCCCCAGCTACTTTGTCTCGGATTCCCATTGCTGACTGCATGGCTGGCTGGGCCAGGCTGTTTCCCTACTCCTCGGAATCTCTGCCGCTCTGGCCTGGCCAGTCCTCTCTTGGCCTCTGCAGCTGACCAGAAGCGTTCCCGGTCTCTTCTCAGTTTCCCCCAATCTGCCCATCTGCATATGAGCATGTGACCTTGGGTGGTGTGAGTCTCAAAAAAGGACAGGAGGGCTGCCTGGGTGGTTCGGTCAGGTAAGCATCCGACTTCGGCTCAGGTCATGATCTCGCCGTTAGTGAGTTGGAGCCCGCATTGGGCTCTGTGCTGACATCTCAGAGCCTGGAGCCTGCTTCAGATTCTGTGTCTTCCTCTCTCTCTCTGCACCTCCCCTGCTCACACTCTCTCTGTCTCTCAAAAATAAATAAGCATTTAAAAAATAAAAAAAAAAAAAGGGACAGGAAACATCAAGGACACCAGAGATGTCAGGTAACAGCCTCCATGATAGCACCACGTCCAAGAGGCTACAGCTTTTGCTTAGCTCAGTGAATGGGCTTTTGCCCAGAGCTTTCTAGATTTCTAGCTTCAAACTCAAGAAAAGTAGTCAACTTTCTTCAAACTTTGCTTTGAGTTTCATTTACCACAGACAGCCAGGACCAGACCGGCAGTAAGGAGAACTAGAGAACAAAGCTGTTTTCTTGAGTAGCAGCCAGCAGATGAGGCCCCACACCGGGCTGCTCCCCCCGCCCCACCGTGACGGTCAGGCATGCCTGGGCTGGGGTGAGGAGGCACCCCCTCATCTCAGGGGGTGGGGAGGTGCGCTGCCTCTCAACAAAAACCACATGCTGCAGGGTCCTACCCCAATTTAGAAGATGTTTCTGTTCAAAGCTGATCCATTCCGTCTCCGAAGCGCCATGGCCTCGGATTGTCTCAGGCCACGGCTGTATAACAAAGTGGGTCCGTTGAACCGAGGCAATTCCCTAAATACCTCAGGGCATTCCCCCGTCTTCTCTTTAAGACCCGGGTAAGAAAGCCCAAAGCAGGATGTTCCTTTTCAAGCATGATCAGGAATCACACGTTTTCTAGTGTATCAAGGACAACAAAGCCCAGGATTCACGCAAAAAGTGGTTCCAAATGATTCTCTCCAAGTTGAAGAAATACTGAGGACGAGTATATGATCCCTGCTATACTTGTGAGCATCCTCTAAGTCCAATATTTCCTCAGTCCAAATGTGCTTAATTTTCTTTTCTTGTTACCAATAATATATATTTATAGTAAAATATTTAAAAAGTACAGAAAGGCACAAAGATGAAACCTGAAATCCATCATTATCCAGTAACTCAGAGATAACTTCTTACTAGCGTTTTAGTGAGTATATTCCAGGCTTTTATATTACACACGCATATACATTTCTGTTTTTGTGTTTTCACAAAAATGGAAACATATTATATATACTATTTGTATCCTGTTTATTTCCCTTAATGATATGTCTGAAACGTTTTCCTATGACATTAATTTTTCTTCTATAAAATAATTGTAAGGTTAAATAGTATTCACTGTCCCACATTTAAGTTGTTCCTAATTTTCTCTGTTATAAATAACATCAGGGGCGCCTGGGTGGCTCAGTCGGTTGGGCAGCCGACTTCAGCTCAGGTCATGATCTCACGGTCTGTGAGTTCGAGCCCCGCGTCAGGCTCTGTGATGATGGCTCAGAGCCTGGAGCCTGCTTCCGATTCTGTGTCTCCCTCTCTCTCTGCCCTTCCCCTGTTCATGCTGTGCCTCTATGTCTCTCAAAAATAAATAAAGAAATAAAGAAATAAAGAAATAACATCAGTCATAAAAGTTCTTGTGGGTAATTCTCTTTGTGCACCTCTACTTATCAGTTCCTTAAGATAAATTCCTTGGAGTAGACAAAATCAGGAAATATGTATGTTTTTAAGCATTAGATTTATATTAACAAGTTGCCAAACAAAAATTGTACACATTTGTAGAATACACCCTATTCCTTTTTTTTTTAATATGCCCTGTCCGATATATCTTTGTCAATAGTGGACGTTTCTCTTTTTTTTTTAGCCAATTTAATAGGTAAAATTGAGAGCATGTTGTTTTATTTTAATGTTAATTTTTGAGAGAGAGAGATAGTGCTCATGGGGGAGGGACAGAGAGAGGGAGACAGAGGATCCGAAGCCTGCTCTGCCTTGACAGCAGAGAGCCTGACACAGGGCTCGAACCCATGAACCATAAGATCATGGCCCGAGCCAAAGTCAGTCGCTTAACCGACTGAGCCACCCAGGCGTCAATTGCAATTGTTTGTTTACTAGTGAGATTGAATATTTTACCATACATTTTTTGGACATTTACTTAATTATGTATAACTTTTATCTATGTTTTTATATTGCAGTATTTATTTTTATTTATTTTGAAGAGCTCTTTGTGCACTAAAAATGTCCATCTTTAGTCTACCCTACTGTCATCAATATTTCCCACGGGCTATGATGATTTGCTTCTTACTATGACTTAGGGTGTTTTTTGTATTAGTTACAATTTATTTATCAGTTACAATTTAATTTTGAAAGCGTTCCAGGAAAGAGGTAAGAACCCTAACATCCACTGGTGGAAGCAACTCCGCCACATCACACAAGTCCGGCCATGCTGAAAGCTATCTGAACAACACCCCCCGCGTGCACGGTGGTGTGCAGTCGTTCTGGGCTGTCCCTAGAGATTGCAAACAAACAAACGAGCTGAGCCGAGCTGAGCTGAGACTCAGACTGAGATCCTACCTGACCAAGTGGATTTCTGACCAATGTTACGGGACAGGGTGCAGCAAACCTCTTCGGTAAAGGGCCAGACAGTAAATATTTTAGGCTTTGCAGGCCATACAGTCTCTGTCACCTCCATTCGTTTCTGCCACCAGAGCATGAAAGCAACCATAGACTATACACCAACAAATGAGTGGCTTTGTCCAAGAGAAACTTTAGTTACAAAAACACAGCGATCTGACTTTCATGTAATTTTCCTGTATCACGTGGTATTTTTCTTTCAAACTTTGACAGCATTCTTAGCTTACAAGCCACGCAAAAACAAGCGGTGGCCCGCGAGCATTTGTCTGCTAGCCCCGAATGCAAGATGAACGTCTGGTTCATACGGATCTTCTAGAGAAGCCTGAGGAAAAAGACACATTTTGATTTGTGAGCAGAGGGGACGTGTACCACTCCCAAGTAGGAGCTTTAGAAGCCATCACGTGATAGCACCGTATTAACTTTTTCTCACTCCTAGCAATGTCCCTGCAGTAAGTGTGGATCCCAGAGGGAAGATATATGGAGCAGGACCAGAGTCAACACGCGATTAACATGAAACGTGATTGAGAAATAAACCTTTGCTGATACGAGCCGCCAAGATTTGGGGATCGCTTTATTGCTGCAAATACTTTAGCGTGTGATGACTGATACATACCCCCAACAGATTACTTTGTATTTGTATTTACAGGCATTTGAGTTTAAAAGTCTGTTTTAAGCTACTTGAGCTTTAGTTTCTTCATCTATAAATTTGCAATACTGTTTACACTAGCAGGTTGTTGTGAGATAAGATATGTGAAAAATGCTTTATAAATCACAAAGCACTATGGAAAGGTTTTATTATTTTTATTATCAAAAAGTCATAAAATAAGATAGATTTTACAGAGTTCTACTATAGAAGTAGGAAGAACTCGGGGCGCCTGGGTGGCTCAGTCGGTTAAGTGGCCGACTTCAGCTCAGGTCATGATCTCGTGGCTCATGGGTTCAAGCCCTGCCTCTGGCTCTATGCTGACAGCTCAGAGCCTGGAGCCTGCTTCAGATTCTGTGTCTCCCTCTCTCTCTGCCCCTCCCCTGCTTGTGCTCTATCTCTCTCTGTCTCTTGATAATAAATAAACATTTAAAAAAAGAAGAAGAAGAAGTAGGAGGAACTCTACCATGGAATCAGGGAGAGACTCAAGGTAATTCCGATCACAGAATTTCTTTTAAGAGAAAGTGGCATTTGAACGAGACATTGAAAGATCAGCAAGATCCTATTGGAAACATGCACGTAGACAGGTGGGGACGGCCCTACCTTAGCATGGTCTTGAATTCACTGTGTGTCTGCCCTTGTTTTAGGCCCTAAGACTGGTCTCTGTTCATTAAATTTTGAGAAGGAAAAAAGAAGTTCTATTACAGGTAGACAGTGTGTAATAGAAGAGGAGTCTGAAATGTTCATTCTGAAACTTGATGTTATATTTCAAATTATTTCGTTTCGACTCAGAGTGAAGTCGGCCCAGAGGAGCTAGCTACATAATTGCTCCTTTACCAGTCCTGGCCACCCTTAGCACATGTAATTATTCCATAATTACTTATATTTATGGCCCAGTGTGGAAATCGTATGTGGAGTGTCGATCTTTACGATGAATATAAAAAGAAGAGCAGTGGTGATTCTTTGGCCCTGCAAGGTCTCCTCCCCCTTGTCACGAGGACAGATGGGTCTCTCCAGGCAAAGAGGAAAGCCGAGGACAGGCCTGGGGGCCAGAAGTACCAGAGGCGTGAGCTTGGAGATCTCGCAAAGGGTAAAGACACAAAACGCGTACACATTTCCAGAAACATTTCCCCTTTGGTTTACCCTCTCCAGATTCACAAATGACAAATGCCCCCTGACACACCCAACCGTTAGTTTAAAAAGGTCTCGCAGGGGCACCTGGGTGGCTCTGTTAAGCGTCTGACTCTTGGTTTTGACTCAGGTCATGCTCTCACAGTTTGTGAGATCGGGCTCTGCACTGACAGTGGGGAGCCTGCTTGGGACTCTCTCTCTCTCTCTCTCTGCCCCTCCCCCAAACGTGCTCTCATTCTCTCTCTCAAAATAAATAAATACACTTAAAAAATAAAAAATAAAAATAAAAAGGTCTTGCAAAACTCAAAATTTTGTAAATGTCAAAAAAGCATCAGCATACGCTTCTCCTCCTCTCAACCCCTGTCAAGCCCACTTATACATCATAAAAATAAGCATGAGCTCAGCCTATTGAACCATCATGGCTGCAAGCAGAGCCGGAGTTGGCATCTCTGGACTTCACCCTCATATCTTCAGTCAGACTTCCAACCTCTGGCTAATCACTGCTCTGCAGTTAATGGGAAGGGAACTCATTAATCAATGGGAACTCATGGCAGTTAATGGGAGCATGACACAGAGAACACTGATATACTGTAGGCTGATGCATCCTGAGTCCCGCGGTCACCATGGTGGCTGCTGCTTGGGACAGTTGACTCGTTGTTCCTGTACAGAACATGTTCTATGACTCTAAAATCTTATTATATGTTTTAGGGAATCATTTTAGGAAAACAGAATTGGTGTTAGACCAATATTACCCGAGTGTCTGCTTCTACTTAGTCTTAAATCTCAGACCTTGCTTAGCCCAAGAGACACCATGAGTATCCCAATTGCTTGTGAAGAGAACCGCTTACCTCTTTTGTGATTCTTTCACAAGTCAGCAAGTGTAAAATCACCTCTCAGCCCCTTATCCTGTAGTATCTCTGACAAAGGGACCACTACGTTCACGGACAGCCTCTTTCCTCCTGAAAGTTATAATCTAGGTAGGGAACAAAACAGAGCGATGAGTCATTAAGAAATAGCACCACACTTGAGAGACAGTACAAAGCACCTTCAAGGCTGTACAGGCTTAACCAACTGAGGAGCAGCAATCCAATAATTCAGAGCAAGAGGGATGGTCTGGAATGACCATGAGGATGCCCGGATAGAAGGCAGGACCTGATCCAAGGGTGGGTGGATTTTTTTTTCTTTGTGAAGCGATGGGAAGGCAACATTCCCAATATACTCAGCAGACCCAGAGTCTCAGAGGAAGTATGTGCCTGGCGAGCTCAGGGACGGTGGCACCTGCCGTGTCTGAATCGTGTCCAAAGAGGAGTCATGCAAGATAAGATTGAAAATGCAGGCTGGGGGCAAATTGTGAGGGGCCTAGAATGCTAGATTTGGGGGTTCAGAAGCCAGTCTAGGTGCGAGCAGCTAGTATGATCCTCTGCGTGGGTCTATAACAGAGAGTAGTGGTTAAGACCTTGGCCTCAATTTCTTAGCCTCTGAAATGGGGATAATAACAGTACCTACTTCATAGTATTGTTCCAAGAATAAAATGAATATGTATGTGTATGTTTAGACATAAAAGCTCTCTCTCATATATATATATGAATATGTATTCGTATATATTCTATATATATACTTTATTTATTTATTTATTTATTTGACCAGGGAACCTGGCAAACAATAAATTCTAGGTATGTGCATGGTATTATTTTATTTGGGGAGGGGTAATATTCCATCATCCCTGTTGAAGATATTCTTCGGATATGGCTAAACAGTCATATTTGATCCATTCTTTGGATTTTATAGACTAAAAGGAAGAATGATTCTCTTTGCCCCCAATGGCTAGAGACCTGTTTCCTAACTGAACCCCAAACAGAAAGAAAGCATTGGGAGGAATAAAAGGTCCACAGTCTGGGCTCCAGTGAGCACCTCCTCAAGAGCGAAGCTTGCTCCTTCCATGGCCTTCCCCTGGCATCCAGGAACTGAGAATCTTGCCCATTAGAGTGCCAGAAACAGTGATTAAGATGGACATCCTCTGAAACAAATCGGAAACTTTTTCTAAAGGGGAAAAAGGCTGAACTTCCACAGTATAAATATTACTAGATGGCCTCGGGCTCAGATGCCATTCACAAACTCCTCAAGCTGCGCTCTCGCAATTTCTGACATTTAACAGAGCCCCTAGAGAGAGCTTCAGTCCTGCCTTCGCTCTAGAGCCAAATATTAGCCTCCTGTGTTAATGAGGCCGAGTCAGGGAAGAGTAAGAAGGTAGATCATTTGAGTGATTTTGCTTGTTAACTTTCAGGCCTGGCCTCTCTCCCGTGCTCCGGAGAGAGTGCTGGAAGCTTTCGGGATGAGGACTCCGTGTCCCCCTTTGTCAGGCACCAATGCTCAGCCATAATAAGGCTCATCACCCCAAGTGTCCTGGGCTGCCAGAACCTCACACCCCAGGTCACAGCTGGGAGGGGAAGAGGACGGGATGACCCGCAGGGAAGAGGCAGGCATGGTAGATGGTGCAGGGCCGTTGGCCTCACGGAGGCCTGCCCCCACTAGCCTCTCTCGTGCCAGCGCCTAAACAGGTGTGGCTCTGATACAAACACGGAGGCCTCAGCAAAGGGAGGCTTTGGACTTTTATACAATGTCGTCGGCCAAGGTCCATTTCTGGACAGGATGCTATTCATTGGAGTCAACCCCACACCCCCTCCTATGCCACAGCAGCCCTGACTGCCTCCTGTGTAGGGCAGAGGTTGTCAGATTCAGTAAAAGCGAATAATATTTTTTTAATTTTTTTAATGTTTATTTTTAAGAGAGATGGAGAAAGGGTGTGAGTGGGGGAGGGGCAGAGAGCGAGGGAAACACAGAATCCAAAGCAGGCTCCAGGCTCTGAGCTGTCAGCACAGAGCCCAACGCGGGGCTGGAACTCATGAACCACAAGATCATGACCTGAGTCCAAGTTGCAATCTCAACCGACTGAGCCACCCAGGTGCTCCAAGAGTAAATAATTTTTAACATACACATGTGCCTTGCAATATTTGAGATATACTAAAAAAAAAATTGTTCTTTGTTCATTTGAAATTCAAATTTGACTGGCATTTTATCTGACAACCTTATCGAGGCCTCAGTTTCCTCATCTAAATGGACTATTAAGCCAGATCAGTGATTTTCAAACTTCTTTAAGGACAAAGCTCTCCTGTCAAAAGAACCCTTCCCCAAAGGCACAATAACAGAAATAGGTACGAACAGAGCTGCTGTGGTTGGTGTGGTGTGGGCAGCCAGAGCCCTCCTCCCACCTGCCCCTGAACTCACGTCTGCACTGGCTGCTGTTTCAAAACCAAGAGAGTCTGTCATCTGCCGCCCTCCCCCCTCTGATCCCTCTGTTTCCACCAGCCCAGGTTTCCAGTGGCCTTCACAAAAGAAGATCTTACAAAACTTCGGGCCACTAACGTCTCTTCGTCTTGGCACTAGAATCCTTCACACGTACTCTGTGGTGGGAGGTAAGGGGCTTATCTTCAGAGCTTTAAGTCCTGATCCCAGCCTCCAAACCCATGAGACGCAGGCTCAGCCTCGGCTCTTAGACTTGTGCCGTGGCAACGTAGCACTTCAGAGACTGTCCGTGCTGTGAGGGTGTCCCAGCCAGGCTGTGCACGGCAGTGGGGAAAGCCTGGGCTCCGACAGAGACGCTGCCAGTTTAGCTGGGTGATCTTGGGACTTAGCCTCCCTGAATGTCAGTTTCATGGTAATATACTTATCAACATAATAATTAGATAAGAGAATATATATAAAAGAGCTTCGTGAATGAAGGAAGCCAAATTTCCTTGTATGATTCCATTGACATAAAACTAAAAAAATACGAACTGGTCCAGAGGAACAAAAATCAGATGAGTGGTTGCCCAGCGAGGAGGTGGCAGGGAGGGACTACCGAGAAGTGTGAGGAGACTTTTGGGGGTGATGGATATATTCAGTATCTTGACTGTTGTGGTGTCATGGTTGTATATACATGTCGAAGCTTATGAAATGTATAGTCTTTAAATAAATGTGGTTTACTGAATGTCATTTATATATTAATAAAGCTACGTAGAAATAAATCAGCACTAAGTATTGAAAAAGTGATATACGAATGTTATTATCGTCATGGTCACGCTTCCTCTTCTGCTGCTTGAGAACCCCTCCAGGTTTCGAGGATTGTCATTTTCTCCCTGCAGCCAAGAGCTTTTCTAACAAAAAGTTTTCAAGGTTGTGTGACGTTGTGTATGCCTGAGGCTTATGGAATGTTATCACTTCAGAGGAGCAAAGGACTCTGAATGTCATCGAGGCCAGCCTTCTTTCGAATGCACCCATTACTCTTCTTGCACCCCTGCACCCAAGTCCTGTTGGTTCCCTCTCCTGCCCATCTCCCGTGCCTCTCCCCATTTCTCTATCTCCACTGTGCTCACCTGGTCCAGACACTACTCTGCCTTGCGAGACCACTGCAACAGCCTCCTGCTAAATGGCACACTCTAGTCTTGCTCACTTCCTACCCATTATCTATACTTCAGCTAGAGGGGTCTTTTAAAATGCAAATACAGGGCCGCCTGGGTGGCTCAGTGGGTTAAGCATCCAACTCTTGGTTTCGGCTCAAGTCACAACCTCACGGTTCGTGAGTTAGAGCCCCGTGCCGGGCTCTGCACTGACAGTGCGGAGCCTCCTTAGGGTTGGGTTCTCTCTCTCCCTCTTTCTCTTCCCCTCCCCCACTCATGCTGTCCCTGTCTCTCTCAAAACAAATAAACTTAAAAAATAATAATAAATAAATAAACAAATAAATAAATAAATGCAAATATAATCATCTCACTTTGCTGCTTAAAACCTTATGGTGGTTCCCCCCATGTCTTTAGAAAAAGACTCAAACTGTCTACCATGGCCCACGAGGCCCACGGGATCTGGTCCCTGCCCTCCTTTCTGGTCACAGCCTGTACCACTCTTGTTTTGTCTGTGCCAGCCAAACTGGATTTCTTTAAATGGGTCCTTCTCAATTCAAGTCCTCCCCATGTTTCCCATAAGTTATTTCCCCTGCCTGGAATATTCTCAGCCCTTGCTCCTATAGCCAACTTATCCTTTGGGTTTTAATAGGAATGTCACTTCTTCAAACAAGCTTAATTAATACTCCAGACAAACCCTGGTCCCCCTATTTTAAGTCCTTCCGGTAATCAATTGTGCAACATCCACCGTCCTTCCTTAAGGAGAAGGACAGGAATCCTATCTGCCTTAATCACTTCTACATCTTTACTACCAAACATAGTGCCTTACCCATTGTAGGTTCTCAATAAATTGTTGCTGACTGAATTAACAAATGCAAAAATGTCTGCTACAGTCATGTATGGTTGTGTTGTGACCCATGCGCAACCCTTCAAAATCCTTAAAATTTTACCATTTTAACCCGAATTTGCGTGACATTATAGAAGTGATCATTGGCCATTTAAGCCAGAGAACACCTTGTGGCAAGACTTGAAGGTAAATTGAAGAACTTGTGATTATAATAGCAATTACGATTATAACATGAAAATAAATTTTACCTGTTGGATTGGCAGAAATTGGGAAAATAGACACGGCTTCGCATTGATGAAGTTATAGGGAAGCAAGCTCTCTCAATCACTATCAGAAGGAATATAAATTCATACAACTTTTTGATGAGTCGCTTGACATCATATATTTATATCTGATATGTATATAGTCTTTGCTATGGACTGAATGCTTGTGTTCTCCCAAAAGTCCTATTTTGAAATCCTAACCTCCAGTGTGGCTGTATTAGGAGGACGGGCTGTGGGGCCATTACAGTAGGAGATTAGGTCAGAATGATGGAGCCTTTATGAATGGGATTCGTGCTTTCTACATAAAAGAGGTTCCAGAAAGATCCCTTGATCCCTTCCACCATATGAGGATACGACGAAAAATCTGCGAGCCAGAAGAGGGCCCTCCCCGTACCATGCTGGCGCCTGATCTTGGCCTTCCAGCACCCCCAGAACTATAAGCAGTAAATTTCTGTTCTTTATATGTTACCCAATCTGTGGTATTTCATAATAGCAGCACAATGGTAGATAAAATTTTATAAAATAAATACTGGGGAGGAAAGCCTAGAAGGTATCTACTAAATTGGAGATTAGGTAAAACCTTTCCTCTTTTACATCATAAATTTGTATGTTGTTTTAGTTTTTACACCAACATATAATACTGTGGGAATCAGGTAAGTCAATACGGTTTTGTTTTGTTTGTTTATGTTTAGTGTTCTTTTAAAAAATATTTATTTTTGAGAGAAAAAGAGAGGGTGTGCACAAGCAGGAGGGGGTAGACAGAGGGGACAGAGGATCCGAAGCGGGTTCTGGGCTAACAGCAGAGAGCCCAGTGTGGGGCTTGAACTCACAAACCACGAGATCATGACCGGAGCTGAAGTTGGATGCTTAACCAACTGAGCCACCCAGGTGTCCCCAGTTTTATTGTGTAATTTAGAGACATTTCATCCAATTTCTTTATCTTACTATTGAGAAAACCGGAGCCCAGAGAGTCAAACAAGGCATGATGTGTCTTCCACATTTACTTTTTTGTCTGTCGAGCTTTTTCTTTGGGTAGCTTCCCTTCTATCTGATGGAATTTTCAAATCCAGAGATGGGCACATGGTTTTGGCTGCCCAATCAGAGTATACATCACCCAGGGCATAGGGCTTGGCTCATGGATGGAAATATGACATAAACACAGTCAATTAGAATCATTTTCAGAAATTGGTATGGATATCGGGGGAAGAAGATTTCATGTCTTTTACCCGAGATTATTATTTATGATAATATTATGTCCATTATGAGAAATATTAGACAGTAATTTTAAAAATTCATTGCATGCTTATGGTTTTTAATGACTGGAAAAATACTTACAATGGAGTGAAAAGGTAGTGTTTATTTTACCTACTCCACTTTACTGCATCTAATGTATCTCAGAAATGTTTCACTAACACTATCTCTAATTTGGGAAGGAGACTGACACCGATAGCCAAGAGTTAGATTCGTGGAAGAGAACGACAGGGCCAGATCCTCATTACTATTTAGTTGAAATAATATCAGTACATGCAATATACATCGTTGAACACATTTTCAGTCATATCAAATATCCCTCACATCCTAGCTACTAGAGTCCCCGTGAATTGTTTACACAGAATCTTCGAACGAGTAGCCCCGGAATGATGCCCTTGAGGCAAACAACCCAGTAAGATGACAAGAGCGGATGTCGAATTGCGTGAAGTAACCCCACAGGCGATTTCGGTTCTTCCAGACCAGTTACCCGAAGTCAGGCACACAGGAGCTCCCACATAACTAACCGAGGATATTTCCCCTTTAACATGAATATTCAGTGTGTCCCCTGAGACGCGCTCAGAACCAAAGGGGAATACTTCTGCCCTGTTTCCTGCCTTCTGCAGCGATGACTGACATACAACTCACCACCTTACTGTGTTTCACCAGGCAATCTTACCATTAATTCTGCTCTTGAGAAATAGATTAACGATGTCATTAGTAAGGTAAACACTCAGGAAGTATTGTTTACTTGGTTTACTGTAGAAAATATCCAAGAGTTAGGCTTAGAAACAGCCCGGTGCAGTGTGTTTTAGAGTAACAGAAACCAGAGTTCAAATCCTGGCTGAGCCTCTTTTGAGCTATTTAGCCTGACCACACCTCAATTTCCTTATATCCTTATAATATAGTACTCAAATACCCCTTTGATGGGTGGTGATGAGGTTGAGCCCTGTGCGGTGCCCGACACGCTATGGAAGTAATAAATTGTTTGTGAATGAATCGCCTTACAATGCTTCATCAAATGCTTTTCCATGCCATTCGGTGCTTCCCAAATTTTAGTAACTTTTTTTAATTTTTTAATGCTTATTTATATTTCAGAGAGAGAGAGAGAGAGAGAGTGCAAACGGTGGAGAGGCAGAGAGAGGGAGACAGAATCCAAAGTAGGCTCCAGGCTCTGAGCTGTCAGCACAGAGCCCGATGCGGGGCTCGAACTCACAAACTGTGAGATCATGACCTGAGCTGCAGCCGGACGCCTAACCAACTGAGCCACCCAGGCGCCCCTGCTTCCCAAATTTTAAAGTGCATGTTGAAGTATTCTGGGATCTTGATAAAAATGCAGATTAAGTCTGGGATGGGGCTCAAGAGTCTGTCTGGCTCCCAGGTGACACCGGTCCTGCTGGGACACAGACCAAGACCTGAGTAGATTGTACACCACTGGCTCTCAAAGCTGACCCTGGAGCCTTGCCAAGACACTTTTAAAAAATACTAATGACTGGGCCCCGCTCCCAGAGATTCTCATTTAATTGGTCTAGCGTGTGGCCTGGGCATTGGGATTTGTAAAAGCTCCCTTGGTAATTCTGAGGTGCACCCAAGTTTGAAAGCTTGAAAACTCCATCATATAGTATGTGCTTAGTAAGTAGGACCTATGGTAACTGTAAATCTGCTGAGGGTCCAGAAGATTGTGATCACACTTAGGTAACATACACTATAACATTTCTCTAAAATAAATAATGCATATCATGGTGTAATAAAGAGCAGAGAGAACCATATAACTTAGCAGGTAGGTCTTAGCTAAACAATTTGCCAAAAAAGCAGAAGAGAGTAAACCATTCAGAGTCTACGCCGACTTTAGAGTTTTCTAGACTTGAAATTAAGCTACTTGAATTATGTGCAATGCTCTAAAGAAGAAGGAATTTTTAAGGGTGCCTCTTCAGAGGTACTCCAGTCGGTGGCACAAATAGGGAGGTTTCTGTCCTATCTTATTAACTAAAATGTTTGGTTCCTTGCAACGGTGCCTTCTCACTTCCAACAGAGAGCGGGAGCATAAGACACCTGATACAAGAGGGGAAATGTCAGGCCACGTTTTCAAACGTAATCATCCGAATGTGAAGGGGCGTGCAGTCGAGAAGAAACAGAGGAAGGTGACACAGCGAGGAGAGAAGAGAGCAGGTGACGCAATCCGATGCGACGCTGACACGCCAGATCAAAGACCCTGACAGGTGAGCAACGTCTCATTTGGGAATCGAGCGAATGGTTCTCACGTTCACAGAGAGAAGGAGGACTGTGGAGATGACAGAACTGGCTTCCAGCCACCACATCTAAGGACTTTGCCCAGAGGAACTATTCAAGTACGTGTTCAGAACACACCGTCTGGAAGCTTAACTGAAAGTGCCCAGGATTCCAGTGGGGGCTGCTGGCTTTCACTGTCTCCGCCCTCATCCCCCGGACCTCTACCCTGCCAGAGAATGTCACCCATCATCCAACAATCTTCCTCAGAAAGGACCGGTCTCCTCGCCCTGAGATCTTTGTGTATTCTACCAGTTCACTGAGGTTAGCACTTCATTTGCATTTTAGCGCTTGCTCTTGGACTAATTTGTTACACATGCCACTGATTTTTTTAGTTTAAAAAAAATTCCTTCACTGTGTTTTCAGATTATTAAGTGTCTTTTCCTCCTCCTTCAGACCGACTAATTTTATTAGGTCTTCTTAATTTCTTAACTCTTTTCTACCATCTGACTGTTTTGCAGAACAAATCTACCACATCAAAGAAAATAATGTTAAACGATTGATTTGCAAAGCTGAACAATAATTACCTTTGAGAAGTCTGAGGAGAGAGCAGTGAATGGCTTTCTCTCTGATCTTGTCACTCTCTGAGGTTGCCCGAGCTGGGCAAGAATTCTTTTTCACCTTGTTTTTTTCTGTGTTTTCCACAACTTTTTCCACAAGTGTCTTTAAAATATGAGAGATGTGGACAAAACAGTATGAAATTTCTCAGAAGGACACATTAAAATTTATCAAGGTGGAAGTAGGAGCGGAATTAATATGAACTAATTGTACAACTTAGAAGGAATTTGAACATACCTGAAACACGAGAATCATTTTACATTGACCAGATCCTGACTCTTAATAAACTTCGAGGAATACCACAGCGTTAGTAATAATTGAATTTAAAATGTTAAGCTACATATGTTTATATGGTGATCAGAATCATAAAGAAAGAATGAAAAGGCTGAATCGAAGACCCTGTCATGTATTGGCAAATAAGAAATCTCAATAAAGTATAACTAGACAGAGCAGCTGGAGGGGCCTGACATCAGGGAAGGATGTCCCATGACTAGATCCCCACAATGGAGTTGGAGGATAGACCTAGTTATAAGCCCTGGAAGGAAACACGGCCTGCTGGATGCAACGTGCTCTTTAAAGAATATAGTCACAGAAGATGAGGGGCGCCTGGGTGGCTCAGTCGGTTAAGCATCTGACTTTAGCTCAGGTCATGAGTTCAAGCCCCACATTGGGCTCTCTGCTGTTAGCTCAGAGCCCACTTCAGATCCTCTGTCCCCCTCTCCCTCTGCTCCTCTCCTCTCTCCCTCTCTCTCTCCCCTTTCTCCCTCTCTCTCTCTCTCTCTCTCTCTCTCCCTCTCTCTCTCTCACACATGGTCACAGAAGATGATGCTTGGCATACAGTAGTCATTTGGTAACTCCTAGATGGATGGAAGAAGGAATGAGTGCATGGATGGATGGATGGATGGATGGATGGATGGATGGATGGATGGATGAGTGAGCGCACGGGTGGTCTGGTGGGTGGGCGGAAGGATAGATAGATGGGCATTTAGTCAGAGTCCATAAAGAGATAGCATGTTACCGATAAAGGCACCCAATTAGGGGACATGAGGAACACAAGAGAAACTCGGCAGCCCCAACAGGCAGGTGGCAGCAGAGCTATCCATCAGCAGGTGGAAGGTATTTGGGGAGAAAGAACAGGGAGGCATCTAATATGAGCAGAACTTCCATCCTGGAGAAACCAAAAATAAGCAGAAGATTATCTAGACAATAATTTGTAAGAGGCAAGTAACACAAAAACTAAACTCTCTGATGAAAAAGCAACAAGGACCAGACAGAAGCTCAAGTCTCTGGGCACAGCACGCAGCTGACCTAGGGCACAGAGTGAGACATCTCTGGACCAGCACGCAGCTTCAGGTTATCAGAATCGGTCAAGGCTGCACTCGCTCCAAAGGCCACTCGTGCCGAAACCTGAGACTCCTTAAATCTTTCTTACCGGGAAATGGGATTCGTTCTAGAGCTGAGACTACAGATGTGATCAGGAAGATCCGGCCTTGGGGAGAGGGGCCAACAGAGACTGGGAATCAAACAACCCGGGAAGCAAACAGGACCCTAATGACTCCAGTAAGAAGAAAGGAGAACTGAGATCGGGTTCCAGAAAAATGCAAACACCAAAATCTCATGAGCAATCCCAACGAGCACCACAAGCATCTAAAGACGTATCCACCTAACAGACAAATAGCTCTACGGTTGAGAAGCTCGAACCCTCACGTGGTCCCACTTCTATGTGCTCCAATTATGTCCGTAACCTAGTGATACTAGTAACCTAACAACACAAGTGCCACCAGCCACCAGCGTTCCCTGACTCCCTTCCGTGCAAAGAGCCCTGTCCCAGGCCTCTGTCAGAAAAGGGAACTCCTGTGATTTAGAATAAACTGCTGACAGCAATGCTAAGACTGGCAATGATTATGTGAAAGATATTCTGGGAGTTCTCTTTTCCAAAATCGAGACATAGATCATTCACTCAAGTAGCGGGGATTTCTGCCACCCTTTGAAAGCGAAGGGAAATGGTCCATGGGGCTCACGGGAATCCGGCTTGCTGAAATCAAGAAGCCAGAATGTACAGAAGGCACTTGCCTTTCCACTCAATAGTCCTCTTATACCCTCATCCAAGCTGGTCTCCGAGGCTGGGCCTCTCTCCAGCCACAAAGACAAAGCAGAAAAGCGGAAAGTCCCTGCCTCAGCCCCCCAGGAGGTGAGCAGTTTGCTCAGAGGGAAAGCAGCCCGTGCTCCTGCCCACCAGCCTGCAGTTCCGAGACACCTTCCCACATCAGTATTCTAAAAGGGCGCTCCGACGGTGGCACTGAGGCTGAGCGGTTGTTTTGGTTTCAGTCCATTCCGTGTCTTTAGCCCCCAGCATTGCCTCCAGCCACTTGCACTTGCTTAAGAGGATCATTTGCTACTGATGTTTGCTCGGAGCATCGGCAAGATGTGTTGGTGCTGCCTTTGCTTAGCAAATAATCCCAGTTTCAAAGAAGGGAGACAAGCTGCCTTGCAAACTCAGAGCGGCTCTGGAGAATTCCAGAAGGAAGACTCGACTTTTCAGAACCAGGGTCTGTGGTGCCTCACCTCGCGGCTCTGTGAGGCACCGTGCAGCAGCACGCGCACACATGCACACACGCACACACACACATACATACCCGCCAGGTCACACGGTAGGTGTGACAAAGGAAAAGAAGGGCCGCCCCCAGAGTCTGGATCCCTGTATTGAAAAAAAAGGTGAAAAAACTATCTGAATTCTGAATGTTAACAAGACAGAAGCCACTGGCCCAGAACTCAAGAATAGGAGAGAGCCTCAGGCAAATTTCTCGTATCTTCCGCCCCGTAGCATCCTTGGTTCTGGCGATGATGCCAAAGAGAGCTGGCCCCAGGAGCCTCGCCTCCATCGCTGCCCTCCTGCTATTCGACCAGGCAAGGGAGACTGGGTCTTCCTTGGCGGGGCCCCTCACGTCTCCTTCCTGTGAAAAAATGGGCCTAGAGGATCCAGACGGAGCGACTTTATTCCATTCATCTCCATGCTCAGTCTATGCAGACTTTTTCTTAGTTTAAACCACTAACATCATTCTCTTTCTCTGCTCTTTTCCCCTCCTCAAGTCTCGCCCTCCTTGCCTTCCCAAAGGGAGAAAGCAGGGTTGGCGGGGGGGAGGTGCGGGCAAGACAAAGAAGCTGAAGGGATAGATGAGGCTGGAGGCAAAGACCAATCCAATTACTATTTTGTCACGGTTAAACCTAGCTGTATTGACAGCACCTTCCATTGTCATCCTGGTAGAAAGTTGAAGATCTCTCTTCTCCAGGCTGTAGCTTCCTCCACTGGGAAATGGGAACGATAATGCCTATCTTGCAGGGCTACTGAGGGAATTAAATGGTTGATGAGTACACAGAGCCCAGCGTGCAGTAAGTGTACAGTACACGGTCGCGGTTATCATCGTTTGTCTCCCCTGACAGGCCGTGCACGTCAGCAATCTGTACACCACTGTTAATTTCCCTGTAACTGGCTACCACAACCATCCCACACAGTTCGACTTGGCCAGAGAGGCAGATGTAGCATTACCTCAATCTGGCTGCCTTCAGCTGTGGCCCCTGGAGCTATGGCCCTGTTTCTTATCACGGCGGGGTGGCCGTGCCCCAGAGGACAAACTAAGCTTTGCCTTTGGAGTGGAGTAACTTGAAGCTGAAATGGAAATTAAGTAGAAGTTCTTTTTAGAGTTCCAAACATCCAGGTATCTCTCCTCTCCATCTTATAAAGCTGCCCAGTGTTTGCAATTACAGGCTGGCTTCGAGGAGTGAGGCTGTAATTTGAAGGACAGGCTGCATCGATATTTCTGATCCACCTGAACCCATGTAAGTGCCTAAGAAGATCCTGGACCCTGTAAGATTCACAGAGCAATTTTCTCAACCAAAGTGGTTTGCATAGGCTCTGAGTAAGAATCTGAAATCATGTTTCCTTATCTAAACTGGACCGCTTTAAAAGAAGAAGATACAGTATCAGCTTTCTAGGGAGTGGTTTGCAGCAACACAAGACCAAGGAAAACAATTATCTGGAAAATGAGTGTTACAAATCAACAGTTCCTACGCAGGAGAGACACGAGAACATGCTTCACAGAGCTTGGGAGAGTACACCTGAAATAACTACTATGATAGGAAAAAATCACTAATTGAACTCAGGTGGTACCATTTATCTGGCTCCCGGTCACTATCTTCCAGGTTATGACAGAAGAGATGTGATAAGAAGAGATATTGTCTACCTGAACAGTCACTTGGGGTGGCTGGGGGTCATAAATTGGCACGGGTATTAACCTCCCATTACAGTCTATAACAGCCCGCACCATGGAAGTGATGGTGGCCACGCACCCATCCATCTCAGATAGAATGGAGACGGAGAACTCCATGTAGCTACAGCGGAGGCCAGTGCTTTCTCGGGTATAATAGCCCCTGTAGTCCATCAGTATTGAGTGCCCCTAGGAGCAACGGGACTTTATTGGGAGCCTAAGAGCTTATTCTTAGAAGGAGAAGTAACCCCACACTACTTCAACTGGTTTCCATATTGAACCGGAGAAGTTAAAGTCTTGCCATGTAGGAAAAATGAAAACAAATAATAACCTTAAATAGAAAATGGACTTTCAATAGATTTTTCAAGTATTTCTCATCTTTTTGACCATCTGAGGTCTTTATACATCGTTTTCATCTTCAAATGAGTTTTGGGCTATCATAGCGTCTGTCCATGATCTCTCAGCAGTATCAACATTAGCAAATTCCCTATTTCCCCCCCGGAATGAATCTCTGAGACCATTTTACAGGTAATACTAGAAAAATTGAATCCCAATATATGGGGGAGTGCTGAGTGAGGAATGTTTAAGAAAATATCTGAATTCAACTTGCTGATGTTAAACAAAATAAATAGACAAAAACTGAGACAGTCCTCTCCCATTCACTCCCATTCACTCTTCTAGAAGGGCATCGCCTCATCATCTCTCGCGGTCCTGCTACAGACGTGTTCCTAAGGTAAGAGCTGTCCAGAGAAAAGTGATTCCATTAGCAGGACCCTCTAGCGCCACCTCCAAACTTCACCTTGAAACTCTTCTAATTTTTCTCCTTTGCATCGATCCTTCTCGGCAGCATCAGCAAGAGCTGGGAACTTGTTAGAAACGCAGACCTTCAGCCCCCATCCCAAACGACTAAATAAGAATTTGCTTTCTGTCAGGACTTCCTCGCGATTCCCCTGCACACAGAACTCGGAGCAGCCTGTGCCACACCACACTGTCCCTAATCCTACACCTGCCTGGCCCTCCTGAGTTCTCTCGCTGTTTACTAGCATCGCTGAAGATTTTCTGAGTCATCCTATCCTGATTTCAGATTCAAGTATTTCTCTGGTTGGCTGTTTGGCCCTCTCACAGTATATGAAGCTGTGTGTAGGAAGACATTACTTTTTTCTTTTGTCTCTTGCGTTTGTCATCATCCGAGCTTACCTAGGTTTGTCCTGTCTCATTCCTTACACTGGTGGCTCCATGAAAATCAAGTAAGTGCTTGTCTACTCTGGGCTGGAGCCTGCGTCCGGTGCTGTAGTTACCAGGGTAGGTGAGAGACAGGCCTGTCCTCCAGGAGAGGCTGTCTACATGAGGAGAGCTAGACTCTCTCTTCTCATTCACCCCAACAGTAGGCTCTGCTGTGAGCTCTCCAAGGGTACCAACACTTGAGAAAAGGGCTTCGCCAGCCAACACAGCAAAAGTGACAAAAAATGGTAGTTACTAGATTTAAGATCTCATTGCCAGATAGGAAAAGTGCCTAACTCTCCTTTCTGTACTTGGATTAGATGGTCAATGCCTGACACAAAGAGACACCAAATACCCTTTTCCACCCACTACACTTGTTTCTTCTTAATAAAACATTTGCCAGTGGACACGGACCCACTTGACATCTTTAGCAAAGCAAGAATAGGGAAGCCATTGCACACCCTAAAATTCTTGGGGTCAGATCTATCTCTTGGCCTACTTTCACTCATATCACCACGCAAAGTGTGAACATACGTGGTAGGCTAAAGATAGCTGCAAATTCTTTGTAACTCCCTCCATACCAGTGTCATTTATCAACCATCCCTTGCATCTAGA